>CM055757.1:6266865-6476865 GCA_029465975.1 Dallia pectoralis | reverse complement strand
AAGGTTAAAATCCAACAGGAATGTTGGGATTTTGCATTTCTGAGAGATCTTAGGAATGTCTTTATCTGTCTCACTGCTTCCTGTCTGGCTGAGACCAGGCTGTTCCTACTTGATTGAACTCTGACCCGTTGACCATCTAGTCCTCTGATTGATTATAACTTGTAGAATTTACAGCACACTATCATTTACACCAGCGCCACTATTGGACAACAGTTCCAGTAGCATGTCGTTAGATGTCATCTTCTCTTGAGTCGCAAACATGTTCTGAATGACAGGAGATGTGAAGTGCATCATTGTTTTAGACCTGCCTGGCTGCAGCACACAAAAAAAAACGAATTCATGTTTGTTAAGCAACCGGTTTGATCAATAAGAAGAACAGAATGGGTGTCGATCAACAGACATACTGTTGCACAAGAACACAACAGAACGTTATACACAAACCCTTTTTATGGGCGTGTGCTCTGCCTTCCACAGTGAAATAGGTCAGTGCAGCTCCTGATATGGTTTCACTTTTCATACGATAGTTGGCTCGAATGCCGAGCAGACTGACAACGGCACCACAGGGTCAGATATAAGCAGGCTATTTACCTCAGAATCCCAGTAAAACGTTACACCATTGTTGGTGTCTGTTCCGCAAGGTGAGCACAGGCTAGCCCATGCCAAATCCACCCTAGGCCAAGAACACCACGCCAGCTCAAAACAGACTAGTCCCTTTTTGGGCTGGAGTGGGTTTATTGGCCCACAGAATGGCCCAGCTCACACGTCGTAAAATTCTAACATGCTAGTCTACAGCAGGCCCCACCGGGACCTGCAGGGGCTAGCTAACACCAGGACCTGCAGGGCCTAGCTAACACCAGAACCTGCAGGGGCTAACTAACACCAGAACCTGCAGGGGCTAGCTAACACCAGGACCTGCAGGGGCTAACTAACACCAGAACCTGCAGGGGCTAGCTAACACCAGGACCTGCAGAGCCTAGCTAACACCAGAACCTGCAAGGGTAGGCTAACAGCAGAACCCGCAAGGGTAGGCTAACAGCAGGTCCAGCTGATTAAGAATGTAACTTGCAGTGCTCATTAGTTGTGGGTTCATTTACCTTGCCAATCATTACTTTTTAAGACAGATGTAGGTGGCTGTTTCTATAGTAAAACATATGAAGTAGTATTTTCATAGTATATCACAGCAACAGCATATTGTACATCTGCAAAATTGTAATGGTTTAGTCTGCCCTGGGGCCGGCGTGGAGCAAACGAGCAGTGGCACATTGACCAAACATGGGCATCTCACCATCGTCCATTGTCTAATCGGCAACTGGCCTGTAATGTTTTCTAGGAGAATCTGGGGTTATTTCAGGCAATACGAGGGCTGACGTCACCACGCTCGTGGCTCTGGGCCGATGCACTGGGGGCAATCACATGGCCCCGGCCAGGCCAATTTGTACCCGTCTGCCGGGATGGCGTTACCGGCCAACATACTTCCAGTGAACAACAGTAGAAAAGGAACGCACTGTATTAAGCGGTGAACCACAGTAGGGGCGTCCTCGCCGATACATCCCGCTGGCCTACATATGACTCATCCTGCTTCGGGTAGTCGGGTAGAAATGTGAAGCCCCTGTCCCCCGCATTGTCTCCAGTCACACACGGCGTGACTGACGCAGATGTGAACGGAGGCGACAGTGGCGATCCCGGGTGATGGGCGCTTGTGGCACGGGAGCCTGTTGTGGCACAAGGAGAGGGGTCCATAAATCACTGCACTCCGCAACTCTCCCGGCCTTCCACTTTACCGCGCCTCGCCCTCCGACAGGCCTGATTGGTTTTTAATTGGCCGGCTCACCAAGAAATACATCATGATAGCCGGGTAGGTACGGAGCTGCTGTGGCCGAGAGGAGATGTGTTCTTAGACAGATCCCAAACGGCATCGATGCTCTAAATGGCAGTCTTAAGCGTCACTTTGCGCTCTGCGTTTATATGACCATTTACACTATTTTCGACTTAATGTTTGCAATTTCGCTCTGCTTTCTAATACATCGTGTTGTGAATACAGAGGGGGTGGAGAGTGGAGTAATGAACAAGCTGGGGATGATTAGCTGTCCTGGATGATGTGATGTCCCGGGTTAGCCCCTATTACTATAAACTAGGAGCTACAGGATATTTGTCTTTACAACGTGTTACGATTACTTTTATTTCTAGTCTGAAAGATGTTAGCTTACGCAAGGCAATGTCCCTTTCACTGCACTGGGGCATTGCTGTGCTGGCGGAATGAAAAACAACCAAACAAAAACGCTGCAAAAGCGTTTCGGTAAATCGTGACCGTGGCCGGTTTGATCCCAGACATGAATCATTGACCTCCTCCGTCCCTCGACCTCCTGGCCGACAGAGAGTGAATACAAGTGTCAGAGTGCTAGCGTGCCCAGGGTGTGCTCCGCAAAGGCTTGCTAGCTGGGAGGTAAGCCTATTTGCTGTCTCCACGGGGCATGGGGTGTGATCCTCCACTGGGTGGTGTAGACAGGCCAACGGGTGGCCCAGGGTGAACATGCTCTATGGGGAGAAACGCCCTCAGCCTGGCGGCTAATTTATCAATTCATAATGACACAGTCATGTGGCCACTCAACTCAGCTGTGCTTATGTCAGACGTGCTAACCCCCTCGACGATTTTAGACTGTAGAGAATTTGGGAGCATGCTAGCATTTCTCTTGGTGACGAAACTATCACACAGAGATGACATATAATCGCATTTTAGTCATTCGGCAAAGTCTCTTATCAAGCGCAACTTACAGTGGTGAGTGTGTACTGGTGGGAATATAACCTACATCAACAGCATTACAAGCACCACAGTATTATCAGGTGAGCTACGTAGGAGTTCATATTGACTGTAATTTTTTGTGTACATACATAAACATTAATGGTACTGCAGATCTGATGAAACAATGATTAGCAGTGTCTTACTAGAACTTGAACTCTTGACACTTGTTAGTTTCTTTCAAATTTCAGAAGGAGAAAGTTGACCCTTGGACATGTAGGTTATTTTGATACACATTTGGACTCAAAACCTAACTGAGCATCCTGGTTAACTGAGATGAACTTCAGACAATCTTGCATTTCCATAGTTAACTCAGAGAGGCTAACTAGCATTATCATAGTCAACTCAGAAAAGCTAACTAGCATTATCATAGTCAACTCAGAGGCTCTAGCATTATCATAGTCAATCAGAGGCTCTAGCATTATCATAGTCAATGCAGAGAGGCTAACTATCATTATCATAGTCAATGCAGAGAGGCTAACTAGCATTATCATAGTCAACGTAGAGAGGCTAACTAGCATTATCATAGTCGATGCAGAGGCTCTAGCATTATCATAGTCAACGTAGAGAGGCTCTAGCATTATCATAGTCAATGCAGAGAGGCTAACTAGCATTATCATAGTCAACTCAGAGGCTCTAGCATTATCATAGTCAATGCAGAGAGGCTAACTAGCATTATCATAGTCAACGCAGAGGCTCTAGCATTATCATAGTCAATGCAGAGAGGCTAACTAGCATTATCATAGTCAACGCAGAGAGGCTAACTAGCCTTATCATAGTCAACGTAGAGAGGCTAACTAGCATTATCATAGTCAACGTAGAGAGGCTAACTAGCATTATCATAGTCGATGCAGAGAGGCTAACTAGCATTATCATAGTCAACTCAGAGGCTAACTAGCATTATCATAGTCAACTCAGAGGCTCTAGCATTACCATAGTCAACTCAGAGGCTCTAGCATTATCATAGTCAATGCAGAGAGGCTAATCTAGCATTATCATAGTCAACTCAGAGGCTCTAGCATTACCATAGTCAACTCAGAGGCTCTAGCATTACATTCATAGTCAACAACTCAGAGGCTCTAGCATTACCATAGTCAACTCAGAGGCTCTAGCATTACCATAGTCAATGCAGAGAGGCTAACTAGAGAGGCTCTAGCATTATCATAGTCAACTCAGAGGCTCTAGCATTACCATAGTCAATGCAGAGAGGCTCAGAGGCTCTAGCATTACCATCATAGTCTAGCATTATCATAGTCAGACTCTAGCATTACCATAGCAAAGAGGCTCTAGCATTACCATAGCATCCATAGTCACAGACCTGGCAAAATTACCACTACCAAACCCACATTCCTCCATTTCCACTACCAAACACAAATTCCTCCATTTCCTCTACCAAACACACACTCCTCCATTACCATTGTCACACACACCCACACCCACACCCACACCCACACACTAATGTTGAAGTGATGCAGTGGTTGTTATGGAGATTATAACTTCTTCAGTTGCCAGGAATAGAATCACAGGAAATGTAAACAGGAGTTCAACAGAGGTTACTCTGTGCTGATGTCGTTTATTAAGAAACCATTAAGGAATGTTTAAGCAGTGATACTCCCACGATAGCCGACCGTTAATCAATTAAACATATCATTGAACACAGTTCGTTATTCTATTGTCTAAAATATTGAATACCTATATTCATTTGCAACATGATTACATTTTTTAAATTACTTTCTGAATTATTTTTGATACTACTAAAGATATATTATATAGAATCCGCTGAAATCCCATAAACGTACAGTAATGTGGACAGAACAATTCTGGATGCTTCATAAACGTACAGTAATGTGGACAGAACGATTCTGGATGCTTCATAAACGTACAGTAATGTGGACAGAACGATTCTGGATGCTTCATAAACGTACAGTAATGTGGACAGAACGATTCTGGATGCTTCATAAACGTACAGTAATGTGGACAGAACGATTCTGGATGCTTCATAAACGTACAGTAATGTGGACAGAACGATTCTGGATGCTTCATAAACGTACAGCAATGTGGACAGAACGATTCTGGATGCGGGATCGGAATCCCACCTGGTTTTCTATCTTACCTCCGGAGACTGTTTGGATTATGTCTGGCCAATCACGTGCCAAGGAAGGGGTGACCATGAGTGGAGGGATGGAGAGATGGATTGTTTGAGCGAGAGGGTTCCCATGGAGCCGGTTGCACTGAGCGCGTTCTCTCCCTCTATAATTTAATCACATTCGGCTGTCTCCCTGTCTTCAGCACCGCAAAGCGCGTTAGGTGGCGCGTTAACACACACGCGCACGCACGCGCGCACGCACACACACAGTCTCCTCCGACCCCATTTGCCTCCCCCTCTCTCCTGTATCCCTCTCCATTCTCCTACCCCCCCCCACCCCCCACCCACCCTCCCTCCCGCTCCAAGGAGCTCGCACACAGTGAACAAGGTGTGATGATTAGCGAGACATTTCCTTCCCCATCCGGCCACCAGAATAAAACCCATCCAGAACATCCCTTCACCAGGCAGCCTCATCGTGTTAACAGCCCCCTGTCGCTCCTGCACCTACAGGGATAAAGTCCACCAGCATGGAATACTTCAGTTTGCCAAGCCACAGAATATTGTCGGGTTAATATAGGGCAATACAACTTATACTAAATTAGTTCATCCATTGATGATAAACTTTCAGTGGCATTGTATATTTTGATCTGTAATCATTATAATTTCCTCTGCACTGCCAGCAATATTAGTAAACACTTGTTTTTTGCTGTCAAAAGAAAAGTACACTTTTGTGAGAACAAAACTGGCACGCTAGTTTCTCCGTCAATTTTCTCTCCGAGCTTTGTGTTAAATGTCACTTTTGTCCCGGTGAGAGTATCTCAGTATCTTCTACTCTGTATCTCAGTATCTTCTGCTCTGTATCTCAGTATCTTCTGCTCTGTATCTCAGTATCTTCTACTCAGTATCTCAGTATCTTCTGCTCAGTATCTTCTGCTCAGTATCTTCTGCTCAGTATCTTTTGATCTGTATCTCAGTATCTTCTGCTCTGTATCTCAGTATCTTCTGCTCTGTATCTCAGTATCTTCTGCTCAGTATCTCAGTATCTTCTGCTCTGTATCTCAGTATCTTCTGCTCAGTATCTCAGTATCTTCTGCTCAGTATCTTCTGCTCTGTATCTCTGTATCTTCTGCTCAGTATCTCAGTATCTTCTGCTCAGTATCTCAGTATCTTCTGCTCTGTATCTTCTGCTCAGTATCTCAGTATCTTCTGCTCTGTATCTCAGTATCTTCTACTCAGTATCTCAGTATCTTCTGCTCAGTATCTCAGTATCTTCTGCTCTGTATCTCAGTATCTTCCGCTCAGTATCTCAGTATCTTCTGCTCAGTATCTCAGTATCTTCTGCTCAGTATCTCAGTATCTTCTGCTCTTTATCTCTGTATCTTCTGCTCTGTATCTCAGTATCTTCTGCTCTGTATCTCAGTATCTTCTGCTCTGTATCTCAGTATCTTCTGCTCAGTATCTCAGTATCTTCTGCTCTGTATCTCAGTATCTTCTGCTCAGTATCTCAGTATCTTCTGCTCAGTATCTTCTGCTCTGTATCTCTGTATCTTCTGCTCAGTATCTCAGTATCTTCTGCTCAGTATCTTCTGCTCTGTATCTCTGTATCTTCTGCTCTGTATCTCAGTATCTTCTGCTCAGTATCTCAGTATCTTCTGCTCTGTATCTTCTGCTCAGTATCTCAGTATCTTCTGCTCTGTATCTCAGTATCTTCTACTCAGTATCTTCTGCTCAGTATCTCAGTATCTTCTGCTCTGTATCTCAGTATCTTCTGCTCAGTATCTCAGTATCTTCTGCTCAGTATCTCAGTATCTTCTGCTCTTTATCTCTGTATCTTCTGCTCTGTATCTCAGTATCTTCTGCTCTGTATCTCAGTATCTTCTGCTCTGTATCTCAGTATCTTCTGCTCAGTATCTCAGTATCTTCTGCTCAGTATCTCAGTATCTTCTGCTCTGTATCTCAGTATCTTCTACTCAGTATCTCTGTATCTTCTGCTCTGTATCTCAGTATCTTCTGCTCTGTATCTCAGTATCTTCTGCTCAGTATCTCAGTATCTTCTGCTCAGTATCTCAGTATCTTCTGCTCTGTATCTCAGTATCTTCTACTCAGTATCTCAGTATCTTCTGCCCAGTATCTCAGTATCTTCTGCTCAGTATCTCAGTATCTTCTGCTCAGTATCTCAGTATCTTCTGCTCTGTGTCATGTGAACCACCCACCAGCCCACATTATCTGCATGTTGTTTCCTCACATGTCCCCTACAAACAGGTATATGATGTATTGAGACAGAACGGACAGGTGTGTGTTTCTTCACGAGCTTGCACACTTGTGGGGGGTATTGAACTGCAATCTAATATCAGTTGATGTACTGTATGCTACATGTCAATATATTACATTTAATGAAATTATTATGGTTTCTCTCCATAAGAACACAATGTGATATTGGAGTAAGAAAACCGGTTAAAAGTCCAGTAGGCATTATCCCACTCAAACTACGCATCTCAGTGTACTGTACGCCAGTGGGAAAGGACATTACCAGCAGTTTGTTAATCACTTTTAATTGCTACTAAGCGATGTGTGAATTCCAAACTATACTTCACATCAAACAGGTAATATTTCACGTCAAAGTCTGCAATTTGCCTTCGTAGGAATATAACAACCTTGGAGAGAAAGCATCAAGTCTCCCAAACTCTCAACCACAATAAAAACAGATGAATCCTGACAGTCCAATAAAAGCGTAAACATCCCCAACACACAGCAAGTCACCACCACTTGTCAAACAACTTAGCTAAGCATCGAATTGTACCAGTGCTCACAAAGTGAAGCAATACTAGAGCATTCATTTAATATTGCGATTCAAAATATCTTTAAAACATGCCACTTTAAGCAGGTATAGTCAATTCACAAATTCCTAACTAATATCCCCGTCAATTGTTTGCCATGAAATCCTTCTGACAATGCACTGTTATCTCAGGTAATGTTGATTAAAGTCAGATCACTCACAAGATGAAGGAAAGGTGGGTAACCCGCTCGTCTCAGAACGCAGTCTCCTCTCAAACTTTTTTACGGTCCAGTATTGCTTGTCCTCTCTTCCTCCCTCGAGTTTCTCTATTTTCTTTGTCTTCACTTATTTTCTGTCATTCCTCGTGCTTTTTCCTTTCATTTGAACTATTTTAATAATTCTTTAATAACTTTTTTCCTCATTACATTCTGCCTTCCTTTGTCTTGCTATCTCTCTACTTTTATTTTCTGTTACTTGGTCTTGACCCCCGCAAACGCTACCAGCGCTCTCTGCTAACTTCTCTCCGTTCCCTGTTTGCAAATCATTTTTACGACTTGACAGTGCGCCGGAGACGACGTAACAAGGGAAAGAGATAGGAGTGAAAGAAGAGACGGAAACGGGGAGAGAGAAGGAGGAGAGGAGATAATGGTTGAAGGCAGGCAACCAATTGGCCTGGAGCTTAATGGAAAAAAGGAATCAGGGCAGCACCAATGAGGCGGAGCGAGGATGCGAGAGAGAGAGATGGAGAGAGCGATGGAGAGAGAGAGAGAGAGAGAGAGAAGAGAAGAGAGAGGGGGAGAGTAGCCGGGAAGAGAGAAAGCAGAGAGGAGGGTGGCAGAGAGAGGGGGAGAGGAAGAACACGGATAGCCTTGGCACAGGGCTAGATACCCCAGTGAGACGAGAGGCGACGACGCAGGAGAGAATACCGGGAGACGGGAGAAGTGTGCGGGCTTACCTCAGAGTCGCTGCTGTCTCCCTCGAACAGCCACCATGCAGACAGACTCCTCAACGAGACGAATTCCTCCCCAAAAAACAACAAAGGAGACAGAACACCGAGCCGCCTGGTACCCTAAAGCAAGCGTGTGTGTGTGTGAGAGTGTGTGTGTGTGTGAGAGAGAGAGAGAGTTTGTTTAAGAGCATTTATGTGTGTGACCGTGTGCGCTGGAAAGAGAGTGAGGGTCGAAGGATGCAATTCTTTCGATCTCTGTGTCCTAGACTCAATCTCTCTCTCTCTGTCTCTCTCTCCCACTCTCTCTTTTTCCCTCTCTCCTACCCTTTCTCTCACTCTCTCTCTCTGTCTCTCTGTCTCACTGTGTACATGTACTGTATGTATTTGAGTCAAACACATATGTTTCTCTCCTACACAGTGTGGCTCTACCTCTCTCTCTCTCTCCTTCTCCATATCTCTCTTTCGCCTACATTTATTCCGGGCTGCAGACTGTCTGCTCCCGGCGTCAGTTCTTCCCATGGGCCCCGGGTCTCAGGAGTGTGTGTGTGTGTGTGTAGGGGGCTGCTGTATTTAACCCTGGAATCATGGCATCGCACCAATCTCTCCGCCAGGAACATGCCAGTCAGGGCTCTTTGGTTCCACCAGTGCTGGGGATATTTGGGTTCCACCAGTGCCGGGGCTCTTTGGGTTCCACCAGTGCCGGGGCTCTTTGGGTTCCACCAGTGCCGGGGCTCTTTGGGTCCACCAGTGCCGGGGCTCTTTGGGTTCCACCAGTGCCGGGGCTCTTTGGGTTCCACCAGTGCCGGGGCTCTTTGGGTTCCACCAGTGCCGGGGCTCTTTGGGTTCCACCAGTGCCGGGGCTCTTTGGGTTCCACCAGTGCCGGGGCTCTTTGGGTTCCACCAGTGCCGGGGCTCTTTGGGTTCCACCAGTGCCGGGGCTCTTTGGTTACACCAGTGCCGGGGCTCTTTGGGTTCCACCAGTGACGGGGCTCTTTGGGTTCCACCAGTATCGGGGCTCTTTGGGTTCCACCAGTACCGGGGCTCTTTGGGTTCCACCAGTGCCGGGGCTCTTTGGGTTCCACCAGTGCCGGGGCTCTTTGGTTCCACCAGTGCCGGGGCTATTTGGGTTCCACCAGTGCCGGGGCTCTTTGGGTTCCACCAGTGCCGGGGCTCTTTGGTTCCACCAGTGCCAGGGCTCTTTGGTTCCACCAGTACCGGGGCTCTTTGGGTTCCACCAGTGACGGGGCTCTTTGGGTCCACCGGTCTGCATGACTGTGGTTGTGTGGCTCAAGCGTCTGCCTACTCGGTGGAGTAGAGAAAGGCAGATGAACCGGAGAACACACAGTTAAATAAGGCTGTTTTGCAGGGTAGGCTTTGAACTATGTTGAGCATAAGCACAGGGGGGAGATGCCATGTTCTCAGTCAAAACAGTCACTCCCAGTCCGAGTCAGGAGAACACCCATTGGCCCAGACCCACGACATATTGACGGAATTACAATGCCCTGTCTTTTTTCGACCAATGACATTCATAGCTGCTTTTCTGTGAATGAAGAGGAAGATAACGGCGAAAAAAGATTTGCATATTTACCAAGATATGCAAATGACGGTATGCTAATTTGGTCCCCGAGACATCATCGTAATTAGATTATAAATTAGATTCATTTCGTACCGGACAGAGGTGCTAATTCATTCATTTCGACTGGTGAGTTTCAATGAATTGCTAACGTAGCGTGGACAACCCGGGACTAGACTTGAGACAACAGACAGCAATACCACGGTAAAGTGTAAGGTGTATTATTCCCCACTGCTCTCTTTGTATATTTATGTTGTCCAAATTGAAAAAAAACTAGTTAATTTATATATAAGAACATAAGTATGAGAAAAGAGACCGTTGTTAAATGTATAGACCCCAAAACACATCACGCTATGTTCACCAAAAAATTCCCAAAATATACAATGCGCAAATTGTGCTATATTAAGCAACATTTAGGAGAAGACGCAGGGAGTTTTCTTTAGGAACACCGGCAGGCTGGCAGTGAATGAGGCATGAAAAGTACTCTTGTGTATTGGGACATGGGACGCCCTGAGGGAACTCAACATGAACAATTTAACATTTTGTATTCGGCTATATTGATGCCAATCCTATCACTGATCATTTACATTTGCATTCAGGGGTCATAGACAAACACAATACGCAAATGAACGTGGGTTTTTCAAAATATACCCTCTTTACAGGAATAATGAGAGTTGCCGTCGTTGCGTTGAATTCTATTTGTTTTAAAAGAACGAGTGTACTAAATTAGACGTACATCTCTCCGTTTTTCACGCTCTTCCTTTGCTCTGGAGGTTAAACGCATGGATGAGGTACAGAGGTGTAAAGGACAGTTCCGAGAGGAGGAGAGGATGAGGTCAGAGGAGTAAAGGACAGTTTAGAGAGGAGAGGATGAGGTCAGAGGAGTAAAGGACAGTCCAGAGAGGAGGAGTGGATGAGGTCAGGGGAGTAAGGGACAGTCCAGAGAGGAGGAGTGGATGAGGTCAGAGGAGTAAGGGACAGTCCAGAGAGGAGTGGATGAGGTCAGAGGAGTAAGGGACAGTCCAGAGGAGAGGAGTGGATGAGGTCAGAGGAGTAAGGGACAGTCCAGAGAGGAGTGGATGAGGTCAGAGGAGTAAGGGACAGTCCAGGGAGGAGTGGATGAGGTCAGAGGAGTAAGGGACAGTCCAGAGAGGAGGAGAGGATGAGGTCAGAGGAGTAAGGGACAGTCCAGAGAGGAGTGGATGAGGTCAGAGGAGTAAGGGACAGTCCAGGGAGGAGGAGTGGATGAGGTCAGAGGAGTAAGGGACAGTCCAGAGAGGAGGAGAGGATGAGGTCAGAGGAGTAAGGGACAGTCCAGAGGAGAGGATGAGGTCAGAGGAGTAAGGGACAGTCCAGAGAGGAGGAGAGGATGAGGTCAGAGGAGTAAGGGACAGTCCAGAGGAGAGGATGAGGTCAGAGGAGTAAGGGACAGTCCAGAGGAGAGGATGAGGTCAGAGGAGTAAGGGACAGTCCAGAGGAGAGGAGTGGATGAGGTCAGAGGAGTAAGGGACAGTCCAGAGAGGAGGAGAGGATGAGGTCAGAGGAGTAAAGGACAGCAGTCAAATAGCAGAACACCGTAGGAAGCATAAGAGAGCAATTATAAAAGCTGAGTGAAGGCGAAAGCACCTTCATCAGAGACAAAGTGGCGGATATCCCCTCAATCTTACAGTGGGATATAATGACTCTGGATGAGAGGTGTGGAATGAGCGATGGACGAGCCCAATTAATTCCTCTGAAAGTAGGTCAAGTTGTGAACATCTCCACAAGCCTCCCATAAACACCGTTCAATAAAGGCACGTGAAAAACCCAGAGCCGGAAATAACCCCGGTGGAAAAAGGAGCTAATATGGACAAATCCCCGAAGGCCATGTTAGTGAGCACAGCCAACCTGACTCCTGACAAATAGCAAGATGTGACAAACAACAAAGACCTGCTTGATTATTGTGGCTTTCAAAAGACGTGACACTCCTAGACACTAAACGAAATGTTTCTTGCAGAAACCAATAGTCCACTTTCAAGTGCTATTGCATTTGCATGCCGGAGCACGACTTCCTCTTATAAGTCCTTCTGCTTGAAAGACAAGGAACCAGCAGTCAGCTGTGAACAGGATAACGTTCCAAAACGACAGCAACAGAAGCAGCCGCAATGATACGTCCTGCTCGGCGAAGATAGGGCATAACGAAAGTGAAATAGAGCTAAACCCACCACCTCGTTTTCCACTGGAATGGCTGGTGGAAAAGGAGAGAGAAGGGAGGGTAGTTGAGAAAGAGAGAGAGAGCAAGAGAATGGAGAAGAAAAGGAAAACGAGAGCAAGACAGAGAGGAGAGGGCTGAATACAGGGAGAAAGAGAGCGAGAGGGAGAGAGAGAGAGACACAGGGGGTAATGGGTGAGGAGATGAGAGAAAAGAGAGGAAGAGAAGAAGTAGGGGAGAGAAAATGGATTGTTCTGGATTTGAGTGAAGACGGCCCGGGACTTGAATGACGTGAGCGGGAAGAGATGGAATGGACGATGTGTCCTGGGACGAGGGATGAGGTGAAGTGGGAGATGGAAGGATTCTGGAGTTGTTAAGAGAGAGAAAAATAGGTGCATGGCTAGGTTTGGGGGGAAAAGAGAGAGGGACAGGCTTAAAAGAGAGACACATGTGAGGTGTGATGGAGAGATGACAGCGCAGCTACTCAATGAGAGAGACCGATACGAGAGAGACCGATACGAGAGAGACCGATACGAGAGAGACCGATACGAGAGAGACCGATACGAGTCACAGTGGGAGCGAGGGAGAAACAGAGAGGGGGCGGGGGGGAGATAGGACCAGGGAGTCGGTTCTGGAAGTAGGGGGAGCTAACGTCACACAGGATGGGATGACAAATGTGATGGACATGAGAGGCTGGGCAATACCTCAGGGGGATTTAAACACACAGAAGAATGTACACACAGCACACACGCGTAGGACACACACGTAGAATGTACACACAGCACACACGCGTAGGACACACACGTAGAATGTACACACAGCACACGCGCGTAGGACACACACACACTTAGAATGTACACACAGCACACACGCGTAGGACACACACACATAGAATGTACACACAGCACACACGCGTAGGACACACACACGTAGAATGTACACACAGCACACAAGCGTAGGACACACACACATAGAATGTACACACAGCACACACGCGTAGGACACACACGTAGAATGTACACACAGCACACGCGCGTAGGACACACACACACGTAGAATGTACACACAGCACACACGCGTAGGACACACACACTTAGAATGTACACACAGCACACACGCGTAGGACACACACTTAGAATGTACACACAGCACACACGCGTAGGACACACACGTAGAATGTACACACAGCACACGCGCGTAGGACACACACACACTTAGAATGTACACACAGCACACACGCGTAGGACACACACACATAGAATGTACACACAGCACACACGCGTAGGACACACACACGTAGAATGTACACACAGCACACAAGCGTAGGACACACACACATAGAATGTACACACAGCACACACGCGTAGGACACACACGTAGAATGTACACACAGCACACGCGCGTAGGACACACACACACGTAGAATGTACACACAGCACACACGCGTAGGACACACACACATAGAATGTACACACAGCACACACGCGTAGGACACACACACGTAGAATGTACACACAGCACACACGCGTAGGACACACACGTAGAATGTACACACAGCACACACGCGTAGGACACACACGTAGAATGTACACACAGCACACACGCGTAGGACACACACACGTAGAATGTACACACAGCACACACGCGTAGGACACACACGTAGAATGTACACACAGCACACACGCGTAGGACACACACGTAGAATGTACACACAGCACACACGCGTAGGACACACACGTAGAATGTACACACAGCACACACGCGTAGGACACACACGTAGAATGTACACACAGCACACACGCGTAGGACACACACACAAAACCAGACAGATTACGAAGTTGTCTGAATTATTCTGAATAATCTAAAGCATCAATTTGAGGTCATTTTTAATGCCCAGGGCATGATTCAGACTTCCATATGAATTGGATTTTTTGTAAAGGTACATGCCATCTGATTGGATAATCATGTCTGTGTTTTATTCACATAACCTAGTTAGTAGCGGGTTTGGTTTATGTTGTTCTGGTCTGTGAACAGGATGGATTTCAATCCGATCTGCTCGAGTTCGTGGGTTTGACACAAAGCACCCAGATAAATACAATAATCAACATGCATATGTAGTACTTAATATTATAAACACTAATGAACAAACTAGTAAACACACTAACAAACAAAAACGATAAAGACAGCAATAAAAAAAAATATATATATAAAATTATATAATATTTCATATACACACCAATATACACACCAATATAAATACTAATAAACATACCAATATAAACACCAATATACACACCAATATAAACACCAATATACATACCAATAAACATAACAATAAACATACTGGCATATACAACAATATACATACCAATATAAACAACAATATACATACCAATATAAACAACAATATACATACCAATATAAACAACAATATACATACCAATATAAACAACAATATACATACCAATATAAACAACAATATACATACCAATATAAACAACAATATACATACCAATATAAACAACAATATACATACCAATATAAACAACAATATACATACCAATATAAACAACAATATACATTCAGACTTTGACAAGGGGACCAACCCTCTTATCTCTCTCTCGGGTGATAATTACAGGAGGTCATGACCTTTCAAGCCATATCTATGTCTTTGCATGTTCTCATGATCTACGGGTCAATAAATGCAAGTGTGATTTGTCCAGAGAAAGAAAACCAGAAGGGAATCATCACTGATGTTGCAATTAGTGGCGCCCAATAACTGTTCTCAGTTATGGTGTAGTATATTAGCCATAAATCTATCCCATGTGCCTTTATCTCAGCTATGGTGTGTATATTAGCCATAAATCTATCCCCTGTGCCTTTATCTCAGCTATGGTGTGGTATATTAGCCATAAATCTATCCCCTGTGCCTTTATCTCAGCTATGGTGTAGTATATTAGCCATAAATCCATCCACTGTGCCTTTATCTCAGCTATGGTGTAGTATATTAGCCATAAATCTATCCCCTGTGCCTTTATCTCACCTATGGTGTAGTATATTAGCCATAAATCCATCCCCTGTGCCTTTATCTCAGCTATGGTGTAGTATATTAGCCATAAATCTATCCCCTGTGCCTTTATCTCACCTATGGTGTAGTATATTAGCCATAAATCTATCCCCTGTGCCTTTATCTCAGCTATGGTGTAGTATATTAGCCATAAATCTATCCCCTGTGCCTTTATCTCACCTATGGTGTAGTATATTAGCCATAAATCTATCCCCTGTGCCTTTATCTCAGCTATGGTGTAGTATATTAGCCATAAATCTATCCCCTTTATCTCAGCCTATATCCATAAATCTATCCCCTGCCTTTATCTCAGCTATGGTGTAGTATATTAGCCATAAATCTATCCCCTGTGCCTTTATCTCAGCTATGGTGTAGTATATTAGCCATAAATCTATCCCCTGTGCCTTTATCTCAGCTATGGTGTAGTATATTAGCCATAAATCTATCCCCTGTGCCTTTATCTCAGCTATGGTGTAGTATATTAGCCATAAATCCATCCACTGTGCCTTTATCTCAGCTATGGTGTAGTATATTAGCCATAAATCTATCCCCTGTGCCTTTATCTCACCTATGGTGTAGTATATTAGCCATAAATCTATCCCATGTGCCTTTATCTCAGCTATGGTGTGGTATATTAGCCATAAATCCATCCAATGTGCCTTTATCTCAGCTATGGTGTAGTATATTAGCCATAAATCCCCTGTGCCTTTATTGCAGAAATATCAACTTGTGATTTTTGAATGCTGATTGGCTGAAATCCATTGAACCAAATATGAGATGGCCTATTACGATACTGAGAGAGGGTATTGCCCAACTGCTCGCGGTCACGAGGTGTTGACTATTAATGTGAAATAGCGATAAGGCATGTCAGGAGATCGTGGTATATTGCCAATATACAACGGCTATTTTGTGCAGTCCACAATGCATTATGCATTAACTGTGGTATAATGTTCACATACCAATGGCCGTTCGTGCTTTATTGTCTAAATATACACACCGACATACATTAAATAAGAAATACATCATGTGGACACTTACTGTAAGCTCACGACAAACACACACACAGAATCTCTAGATGCTCTCCCCGTCAAAAACTTTCTCACTCTCTCTCCCCTCTCTTTATTTTCGCTCTCTCTTTCCCCTCTTCCTAAACCTCTCCTGCTCTGTATGTTTTCTCCTTTTACTACTTCCTTTTCTCTTCCTCTCCCTCTCCCTCGTTCTCACTTTCCTTCTTTCGCCCTCCACTCCGGCAGCCTCCAAATCCGTGCCACATGACCTTCTGCTGAATAGATAAAGAACGTGCTTATCAGTCATGCAAATTAGTCTGAAATCATTTTCCACAACAGATGGCCCCGTAGATAATGATGATGGAGTAGAGAAAATTAAATGTCTCTCGCGCGGTGGCCATGGTAACCAGGCCTGGCGTAATATCAATAATAAGTGCAGTGTATAATAAGGCTGTCAGTCATGTGGATCAGGGGTCCGAGAGAAGGGGCGGGCTCTGAAGTCCCCACTCCGGGCACCAGTTCACCATTGATCTTTGATATTACAGCAAATCTATTCGTGGCGCCGTTTGCCTAATTACAGTCATATACTGTGATAGATTGTGTTAACCGGGCGACGCAACAATAGCTCCGATTAAAACCGCGATTACTGTCGTAATAAGGACGGGCTTCTGAAATTGAACTTTAACTGCGCGGTGACCGTAAAGTGAAATGAATACTTCCTCTGCTTATCGGGAAAGTTCTACTGGATCGCACAGAATCCTCTTACTGCATGTACCAAGAGGTTCACCGTGGTACTCTCCACATTTCCATCATGTAGTTGGCTTTCTCCACCTTCTGTTTCTCATTCCTCCTGACCTTGTCTCTCTCACAGCCGTCCCAGTGTGTTCTCTCTCTTTCATTCTCTCTTTCGCTCTCTCCTTCAGACTTTCCTTTGCTCTCTCCTTTCCTCTCTCCGGGGACGCGGCATTGATGCAGCGAGGCTGCCGCCCGGAGACACCCCTCTCTCCTCTCTGCTCTCCCTCTCGCTCCCTCTGTCTCTCCCACTGTCTTGTCTCTCCCTCTTAAACATCTCCTGAGGGCCTCCTGGGAGATGAATCAGCGAGCTGGCCTGTCCTGATTAGACTGATTAGGAGAACAATGGTCGCCCGTACGTCTGTCCGTAACCATGGCCCAACCCCACGTTCCCCACACCCCTCCTTCTCCCCCTGTGTCTGCCAGGCTCTGTCTGCCAGGCTCTGCCAGCCAGACGCTCTACTTCCCTCTCTCCATATAGCTCCTCTAATGAACCTTGTCCAGAGTGAGGGAGGGAGGAAGTCAGAGTGATGGACAGCATTCAGTGTAGGACCCCTGATTTTGTTCAGGCATTGATTGGGCAGCGTTCAGTGTAGGACCCCTGATTTTGTTCAGGCATTGATGGGGCAGTTTCAATCGACTGTTATTATTGTAATATTGTGTTGTTGTTTTTGTTATGTATTTTTTTCCCTTTTGTATTGTCTGTCTACATAAAATACAGATTAAATACAGACTAGAATGGCATGGAGAACTGTACAAGTCCACTCCCAATTAGGATGCAACGATTGTTCAAAATAGCCAGTCAGCTCTTCAGCACCTAAATAGTATACTCAATTAAATACGGGATCCTTCAGAGGCCAGGCGACAACGTTCTGTTATTTGGCCAACAAAATCCCAATGGCTATGATGTTTTCTGCCTTATAGTCCCACGGTACGATGTCTGAGGGCTATGATGTGTTTGGCCTTATAGTCCCACGGGTTTGGCCTTATAGTCCCACGGTACGATGTCTGAGGGCTATGATGTGTTTGGCCTTATTTGGTCTGAGGGCTATGATGTGTTTGGCCTTATAGTCCCACGGTACGATGTCTGAGGGCTATGATGTGTTTGGCCTTATAGTCCCGATGTCTGAGGGCTATGATGTGTTTGGCCTCTAGTCCCACGGCTGTCTGATGTGTTTGGCCTTATAGTCCCACGGGCTATGATGTGTTTGGCCTTATAGTCCCACGGTATGATGTGTTTGGCCTTATAGTCCCACGGTACGATGTCTGAGGGCTATGATGTGTTTGGCCTTATAGTCCCACGGTACGATGTCTGAGGGCTATGATGTGTTTGGCCTTATAGTCCCACGGTACGATGTCTGAGGGCTATGATGTGTTTGGCCTTATAGTCCCACGGTACGATGTCTGAGGGCTATGATGTGTTTGGCCTTATAGTCCCACGGTACGATGTCTGAGGGCTATGATGTGTTTGGCCTTATAGTCCCACGGTACGATGTCTGAGGGCTATGATGTGTTTGGCCTTATAGTCCTCATAGTGTCCTTATAGGGCCCGATGTGTTTGGCCTTATAGTCCCACGGTACAATGTCTGAGGGCTATGATGTGTTTGGCCTTATAGTCCCTGACGGTCTGAGGGCTATGATGTCTGAGGGCTATGATGATGTTTTGGCCTTATAGTCCCACGGTACGATGTCTGAGGGCTATGATGTGTTTGGCCTTATAGTCCCACGGTACGATGTCTGAGGGCTATGATGTGTTTGGCCTTATAGTCCCACGGTACGATGTCTGAGGGCTATGATGTGTTTGGCCTTATAGTCCCACGGTACGATGTCTGAGGGCTATAGTGTGTTCTGCCTCATAGTCCCGGAGTACGATGTCTGAGGGCTATAGTGTGTTCTGCCTCATAGTCCCGGAGTACGATGTCTGAGGGCTATAGTGTGTTCTGCCTCATAGTCCCGCAGCACAATGTCTGAGGGCTATGATGTGTTTGGCCTTATAGTCCCACGGTACGATGTCTGAGGGCTATGATGTGTTTGGCCTTATAGTCCCACGGTACGATGTCTGAGGGCTATGATGTGTTTGGCCTTATAGTCCCACGGTACGATGTCTGAGGGCTATGATGTGTTTGGCCTTATAGTCCCACGGTACGATGTCTGAGGGCTATAGTGTGTTCTGCCTCATAGTCCCGGAGTACGATGTCTGAGGGCTATAGTGTGTTCTGCCTCATAGTCCCGGAGTACGATGTCTGAGGGCTATAGTGTGTTCTGTCTCATGGTCCTGCAGTACAATGTCTGAGGGCTATGATGGCGTTTGGTTGTATTTGCCGAGACGTTTCTGTAATTCATCCTGCTTAATGAATCCCGCTACTGATGTCACCAGTCATGATATAATTGGAAAGTTCCAGTTGAAACCATTTATGCCCAAGTCATTACACCACCGCCACCATGTCTCACAGATCAGGTGGTTTACTCGTTAGCGAGTTATTTTCATTACTCTGTTACGGGTTCCGTTTTTGTGTCATATGGCCATTGCACTCTGCTCAGAAACTCTAATAGCTTTTTTGGAGACTTCTAAGAGAAATGTAACCTGCACGTTCCGTTCTTGAGGCTTGCTAGTGGCATGCATTTAGGAATGTGTCAAATACTGTTGGAGTTCATTAGGTAAAGAATTACCATGGCAATAAGGTGCCTGATTGAATTAACAGAGATGCAGGGTGAGATGCTGACAGAGAGGGAGACAGGAATGTAGGCAAATAGAGAGAGACAGGAATGTAGGCAGATAGGGAGAAGGGAATATAGGCAGAGAGAGACAGGAATGTAGGCAGATAGAGAGAGACAGGAATGTAGGCAGATAGAGAGAGACAGGAATGTAGGCAGATAGAGAGAGACAGGAATGTAGGCAGATAGATAGAGACAGGAATGTAGGCAGATAGATAGAGACAGGAATGTAGGCAGATAGAGAGAGACAGGAATGTAGGCAGATAGAGAGAGAGAGGAATGTAGACAGAGAGAGACAGGAATGTAGGCAGATAGAGGGAGACAGGAATGTAGGCAGATAGAGAGAGACAGGAATGTAGGCAGAGAGAGACAGGAATGTAGGCAGATAGAGAGAGACAGGAATGTAGGCAGATAGAGAGAGATAGGGAAAATAAGAACTTGTGTTAGAACATAGCGAACATAGAGAACAAAGAGCACTTAGAGAACATAGAGAACATAACAAACATAGAGAACATGGACAACATAGAGAACATAGAGAACTTAGAGAACATAAAGAACACAGAGAACATAGAGAACTTAAAGAACATAGAGAACATAGATAACTTGGAGAACATAGAGAACACAGAGAACTTAGCGAACATAGTGAACAGAGAGAACATAGTGAACGCAGAGAACACAGAGAACATAGAGAACATAGAGAACATAGAGAACATAGAGAACATAGAGAACTTAGCGAACATAGAGCAGACAGAGTCATCCTTTGACGGGGCTTCCAAGGCCAGTCGATCCTAGTTTAACCACTTGTGTGAATTATAAATGTAGAGTGACAGAGGAGAACTGACACACGCACAAACACACACCCACACACACAGAATAAGGTCACACGCTGCGACCCCTGAGGAATACAATGCGCGTCCAGCTACAGACAACAGTCAACGACGGTCCAATTCAATCGCCCACTTAATGAATTCCTCCAATCGCATTGTATGAAAATGAGACTGTTTCGACACTGTGTCTTTTTTAGAGGACACCTAGCTATGAGGAACTATAGCTACCAATTATATGGTATGAACAGAACGTAGTTACGCTATTCATAACCCCATCCTAAATTATGGGGGTTGTAGACTCTATTCTCCGCAGTAACGTTTTTGTGCATACATAACTTGGCGGTATTATATTATTATGTTAATTTATTATAGTAGCTGTGTGTATTATTACAGCACACGACCTGCGTTTGTGTGTGTGTGTTTACAGTAAGTGTGTGCTTAGAGTGTTTATTTGTGTTTCTCTGGCCCATGGTAAACTTTGGCCATTACCCTTAAAGACAGTAATGTGTGAAAGAGAGAGACCCGCTCTTTTCAACTATTACGGCAATACATTTGCGATATAAGAGAGAGAGAGTTGAGAGAGAGAGAGAGAGAGAGAGAAAGGAGAAAGGAGAAAGAGAAAGGCTAGACAGAACTACAGCTGTAATTACTAGCTGTTGCCTGGGATTCTCTCTGATATCTCCTCTCCCCGCAACCTCCCTATTTCTCCATCTCTTGTTTTCTCTCCATTCCTTCCCCAAAATATCTTCTCTTCTTCATCTCTCTACTCTCCTCCCTCGTCTTTTTTGTTTCTTCCGTCTCCCCCTCTAACTATCCGTCTTATTCTTTTTCAATCTCCTTTAACTTGCTACCTCTTCAGACGGACCAGGCGACAGACAGCCTGACAGGCAGACAGGCAGACAGACCGAGATGTGGGTTGAGTTGGGGCTGTGACCCATCAGGGCGAATGCAGTCAGTTCTGTTGGGAGAGAGAAAGAGAGAGAGAGAGGGAGAGAGAGAGGGAGAGAGAGAGAGAGAGGGAGAGAGGGAGAGAGAGAGATGATGGAGAGAGAGAGAGAGAGAGAGAGAGAGAGAGGGAGAGAGAGAGAGGGAGAGAGAGGAGTCAGACAGCCAAGCTAATGACGTCCACACCGCCTCCCTCGCTATTGGAGCCAGCATCGGATGTTCAGCCGACAGAAACAGAAGGAGACGGGGGAGTGTTCTGCTGTGGGAGGGAGAAAGGGTGAGAGGAGAAGGAAGAGAGGAGGGGGAGGGGAGGAGAGAAATCAGGTAAAGGGGGGAGACGAGGATGTTAAGGGAGGGAGGGAGGGAGGGAGGAAAAAGGAAGTAACAGAATGAGAGAACGAATAAGGAGGCAGGGAAGGAGGGAAAAGAGGGAGGACAGAATCTGGAGGAAGAACCAAAGGAAAGACGGAATATGGAGGAGGCAGGAAAGGAGAGAAGGGAGGACGGAATATGGAGGAGGCAGGGAAGGAGAGAAGGGAGGACGGAATATGGAGGAGGCAGGGAAGGAGAGAAGGGAGGACGGAATATGGAGGAGGCAGAGAAGGAGAGAAGGAGAAAATGTTTACTTATTCTTGGTGGCCTTTGGGAGGTCCAGACTGCTGCTCCAGGTGCACATATATCGCTGTAGCATGGGTACGAATCTGTCCCACGGCTGTTTAAAGCCAAAATGTCCCCCCAGAAAAAGGAATGTTGTTACGTGTGTGTGTGTGTGTGTGTGTGTGTGTGTGTGTGTGTGTGTCTGTGTGTGTCTGTGTGTGTGTGTCTGTGTGTGTGAATGTGTGTGTATGTAAGTGTGTGTGTGTGTGTGTGTGTGTGTGTGTGTGTGTGTGTGTGTGTGTGTGTGTGTGTGTGTGTGTGTGTGTGTGTGTGTGTACCGGATGCTTCGCTAGAGGGTTAGCTAACCGTCAGGCTGATTACCCCGGCATCTGACTGAACAGGCTGTCTGTCCAGATCTCTCTGCTGGTCACATCCATTCTCCTAACGCATGCCTGCACAAACATGAACAGAAACACACGGGCCCATATGCACGAACATGAACACAAACACACACAGGCCTGTATGCACAAACATGAACACACACACACACACAGGCCCGTATGCACAAACATGAACACACACACCGCCCGTATGCACAAACATGAACATACACACACACACAGGCCTGTATGCACAAACATGAACAGAAACACACGGGCCCGTATGCACAAACATGAACAGAAACACACGGGCCCGTATGCACAAACAAATACACACAGATGAACACATTTTCTGTACATTTAAACATGCATACAAGGAAAACATAAGGTCTCCACTATGCACAGTGAGATCGCTCTACAGGCATACCGATGCTATCCTATGCTATAGCTACACTCTGCTGTTGTGTATGATATTATAGCATATGATAGCATCTGATAGCATATGATAGCATCGGTATGCCTATAGAGCACTCTCACTGTGCATATCCTATGTTATAGCTACACTCTGCTGTTGTGTATGATATGATAGCATATGATAGCATTGGTATGCCTATAGAGCACTCTCACTGTGCATATCCTATGCTATAGCTACAAACTGATGTTGTGTATGATATGATAGCATATGATAGCATTGGATAGCATATAATAGCATTTCCTCATAGGCCCCGGACGCTGGATCTAGTTACATAGAAAAATGGTTTCTCACCTATTGCCCAATAAAAGCAGATATATAAATGTTACATAGCATTTGTAATAATTAGTTCGAGTAACTGCACAATATTTTTACAAACAGCTGCCAATATTCCCACTCTGTCAACAAGAAGATGTCAACAAAAGCATTTTACTCCCGGAAAGTCACAGTGACTTTAGCAACGCTAACCACTTCCACAACGTTTCCAACACTTTAGGAAAACAGCTGCCACGCAGCCCACGTTCCCAACAAGACAGAGACGCTTTAATTGTGTTTAATATTCCACCACGTCGACCACCAGACGGAAGACAAATGTTCTCAACTGTTAAAATGTCAGGGCAACTTCCGCTAGCACATCCACAGTGTCACATATATTGCCACTACCGCTCTCCCTGTGACAATGTATTTTAGCTACTGTACTGCTTAAGCTACAGAGAATTTAATATCAGCATTAACTGCTTTTTTCACCTTTTGTACCACCGAACATTTCGACTTAGCAATATTATGAAATTAGCGAATAGTACAGGTGAATATTTCAAATGTTAAAAAAAGTTGCCTAAAACAAAATAATATCGAACACGACTGCACCTAAATATCTTGTGTCAATCCAAAGTTAGGGATGTTTGGCGTATTTTCGGAAATGTTAAGTTCCTAGTTGCTAACACTGCCTTGGTGTCCGTTGCTATAGATACAGGCAGGAAGCAGTCAAATGGAAATGTTTTCAATATAATGCATTACATAACAAACGGGATATAGAGGGCTTATGCAGCCCTGTTCACTTTCTCTAAAAACGTTTTGTCTTACTTGACATAAAACTGTTTAAATGTACAGACAATAAACGCCTCATAATACTAAAGGAAAAACACATTGGAATCCATGCCAATATACTGAAATAAAACAATTTTCTCATGTACGTAAGTATTCAGACCCTTTGCAATGACACAAGCCTGTGTCCTTAATCATCCTTATGATGTTTCTAGAACTTCAATAAACTTGGTTGGAAGGATTTCACTTTTCCAGGAGCATGGTGGGCTTCATCTTGGAAGAAGTTTGGAGTGAAATGGCAGAATGTGGGAGTGAAATGGCAGAAGTTTGGAGTGAAATGGCAGAATGTGGGACTGAAAAGGCAGAAGTTTGGAGTGAAATTGCAGAATGTTGGAGTGAAATGGCAGAAGTTTGGAGTGAAATAGCAATATGTGGGAGTGAAATGGCAGAAGTTTGGAGTGAAATGTCAGAAGTTTGGAGTGAAATGTCAGAAGTTTGGAGTTTAATGGCAGAAGTTTGGACTGAAAAGGCATAAGTTTGGACTGAAATGGCAGAATGTTGAAGTGAAATGGCAGAAGTTTGGAGTGAAATGGCAGAAGTTTGGAGTGAATAATGTGAATACCCTTGAGGGCATTTATAGGGAGACCTAAAGATAGCAGTTCACTAACTCTCCACTCTGACAGAGTTAAACAGGAGAAACTGACCAAACTCAGGTGCGGGAAGTTGGTAGATTCATGGATGATAACTGAAAATAAATAAAATAAAACAAAATAACACAGAACAATGTGGGATATGTTACATTTGTTCAGGAGACACTATATATGAGATTGTTCTCATTACATGGCAGGTACAGCTCAGGACAGGTGTCGTGAGACTTGGAACACCAGCAGTATTTCCTCTAGGATTTTCTCCGCTGTACGTCAAAAAACAGCATGTTACATAATCTGTGATGTGATTAACTGACACTAAAAATACCTATCCGGCACACTGTCAGATCTGTCAGACGTCTCACTATAGGAACATGCAGACACAACCACGGGTGCTTGCGCAGTGGTGTATGTGGTGTGTGCTTATTGGTGGAGGTAGATATGCTCCATCTAACACAGAGGTTAAGGTGTGTGCTGATTGGTGGAGGTGTGTATGCTCCATCTAACACAGAGGTTATGGTGTGTGCTGATTGGTGGAGGTAGATATGCTCCATCTCACACAGAGGTTAAGGTGTGTGCTGATTGGTGGAGGTGTGTATGCTCCATCTAACACAGAGGTTATGGTGTGTGCTGATTGGTGGAGGTGTGTATGCTCCATCTAACACAGAGGTTATGTTGTGTGCTGATTGGTGGAGGTAGATATTCTCCATCTCACACAGAGGTTATGCAGAGGGAGATTCAATCTGTTATGACCGTTCACAACAATCTACTATAGCTTTAAGCTGCCCAGGACTGCAGGAGAAACCCCTTATCCGAAATGCCTGCAGATACTTGCAGAGGATAAAGCGAATAACAAAACGAATCGGGGAATATTCTTTTAGAATACTCTAGTCTGGTGTTTGTGGGAGTTGGAGGGGGGGGGACTCTGTTAACAAGACCTATTGGAGAGCAACAGAGCATTGGATGGTAACTGTGGGCTAACAGCTACAGTAAGGATGGAGCTGGACCTGATCAGTATGGATGGAGCTGCTACCTGGTCAGTATGGATGGAGCTGCTACCTGGTCAGTATGGATGGAGCTGGACCTGGTCAGTATGGATGGAGCTGGACCTGGTCAGTATGGATGGGACCTGGTCAGTATGGATGGAGCTGGACCTGGTCAGTATGGATGAGCTGGGACCTGGTCAGTATGGATGGAGCTGCTACCTGGTCAGTATGGATGGAGCTGGACCTGGTCAGTATGGATGGAGCTGGACCTGGTCAGTATGGATGGAGCTGGACCTGGTCAGTATGGATGGAGCTGGACCTGGTCAGTATGGATGGGACCTGGTCAGTATGGATGGAGCTGGACCTGGTCAGTAAGGATGGGACCTGGTCAGTATGGATGGAGCTGGACCTGGTCAGTATGGATGGAGCTGGGACCTGGTCAGTATGGATGGAGCTGGACCTGGTCAGTATGGATGGAGCTGGACCTGGTCAGTATGGATGGAGCTGGACCTGGTCAGTATGGATGGAGCTGGACCTGGTCAGTATGGATGGAGCTGGACCTGGTCAGTATGGATGGAGCTGGACCTGGTCAGTATGGATGGAGCTGCTACCTGGTCAGTATGGATGGAGCTGGACCTGGTCAGTATGGATGGAGCTGGACCTGGTCAGTATGGATGGAGCTGCTACCTGGTCAGTATGGATGGAGCTGCTACCTGGTCAGTATGGATGGAGCTGCTACCTGGTCAGTATGGATGGAGCTGGACCTGGTCAGTATGGATGGAGCTGGACCTGGTCAGTATGGATGGAGCTGGACCTGGTCAGTATGGATGGAGCTGGACCTGGTCAGTATGGATGGAGCTGGACCTGGTCAGTATGGATGGAGCTGCTACCTGGTCAGTATGGATGGAGCTGGACCTGGTCAGTATGGATGGAGCTGGACCTGGTCAGTATGGATGGAGCTGGACCTGGTCAGTATGGATGGAGCTGCTACCTGGTCAGTATGGATGGAGCTGCTACCTGGTCAGTATGGATGGAGCTGCTACCTGGTCAGTATGGATGGAGCTGGACCTGGTCAGTATGGATGGAGCTGGACCTGGTCAGTATGGATGGAGCTGGACCTGGTCAGTATGGATGGAGCTGGACCTGGTCAGTATGGATGGAGCTGGACCTGGTCAGTAAGTATGGTCAATCCATTTTACTCATAAACCAAGAATAAAGTCAGATCCAGTACCCACAGTTCCCCAGTCATCCCAAATAACTGGATCGAATTAAAAAAGAGGACGTTTTAAATGCCACTGTTGTACAAATGTTGTCTGTGGTGAATAACTCTACACATACATGTTGTCTGTGGTGAATAACTCATACATTTCGGGTGTTATTTCCGTCCTTTAGTGAGCAGAACTAATTTGGAGGCAGTGATTTGTCCAAGTCCCATTATTATTCCGGACCTGTCGTCTGTGCGCGTCTCTAAACCCCAGCACACCTCTGTGGAGTTATGTTCAGCCCTGCTCTGTTCTGTGGGATAACTCCTGCCCCGTAACACTCTGTAGGAGGCACTACATCTATCTCCGTCTGCAATCGTGGCCTTGGGTCGTCGCGTAACCCTCCTCTCTTCATCCCCAGTGCCCGGGCATGTCCGCCACTTCAGACCCGGCATCCGGGTGGAGGAGAGGCCAAGGTTAAGCAGCGCCGAGCCGATTCGCCGCGAGGGATGCTTGCGTGTCTGTCGGCGCTTGCGCGTGGGTTTCTTTCACTGCACGTCGAATGCGCTGCGCCTTCCTGTGAGGAAGCCCCGTTTCACTTCATAATTAGAAATCGTGCCTCATAGTGTTTGGGTTTGTTTTGACCGAAGGAGGAGGGGGAGCGACGGGGAGAGGCGGGAACGGATAAGGAGGACCGCTAAAGACGAGCAGATACCGAGAGAGCTCGCGAGCTTAGTACGGCAAACTACACTAACTGCCGTCAGAGAGAGGAAGGCGTCTGAAATAGAAATCCCCAGTGTGGTCTGTGTGAGTGTTTGTGTGTGCGGAACAGAAATCCCCAGTGTGAGTGTGTGTGTGTGTGTGTGTGTGTGTGTGTGACAGTGTGTCTCCACTACTGTCTGGCAGCCCTGCCATTGGGCTCTGGTTGCCAAGATACAGGGTGTTTCTCTTGACATTTGCTGAACAATTAAAATGGGGAATGAAGAGAAGCTGTTCTTTAAATTAGCTGTATTTGAAGACGGAAAGCTGATCCCTCACCCTGAATTGCTCTTCACTCAGGTAGAATTAACGTTGTTCTCTCCTCTCAGTGGCTTCAGTGTGGCCACACTATTGTGTCAGGCTGATTTACCCAGTGCTACAGGGTTTAAAATGTTGGGATGGAAACTTTAAAGCTCTGATAGAATGGCAACCGATTGGGTAGTTGGTCAACTCCCTGCCCATTAGCCCAGAAACCTAGTTTGGCCAGACAAGCATCTTCAGAAAGAGTCTTGGTGCTTCCAAACTATGTCCTTTTCACACTAATTAAACACTGTTGTTCTAAGGACTTACAATGCTTTAGAAACGTGAATCTTCCTATTACGAGGCATTGTGTTTCATCACTTACAACTGAAGTCCGGAACAGACTAAAATCTGGAGCAAGTGGAGTATGAATATTTTTTGAAGACACAGTATGGTTACCAATCTAGCAATACAATTTTGTCTTTCAAGTTTTTCTCGCATATCTGAGATGTATTTACGTTGTTTGACATTTGGCAGCACGGGTCAGCTAGGCTGTTTTAATGGTTGAGGGGATGAGGAATGTCTGTTTTCATTTCCCAAACCAGACTGTCTGTTAAACAGAGATGTGCAAATGTTACCTGTTGTTTTGACTTACCAGATGTTCCAGTGGTTGAAACTGTACATGCATGCTAGAAACAAGCACTGCCAGTGCTTTTGGGGGCGTACACACACACACACACACACACACACACAAACACACGCACACACACACACACACATACTGTGAACAAAAGCACACACACACACAAACATATTGTAAACAAATAAGCACACACACACACAAACGTACTGTAGACAAATAAGCACACACACACACACAAACGTACTGTAGACAAATAAGCACACACACACACAAACGTACTGTAAACAGACAAGCACACACACACACACACTCTGGGCAGACAAGCACACACACACAAACATATTGTAAACAAATAAGCACTCACACACACAAACGTACTGTAAATAGACAAGCACACACACACAGACACACACAAACGTACTGTAAACAGACAAGCACACACACACACACACACACACACACACAAAACATACGGTAAACAGACAACCACACGCACGCACCCACACACACACACACACGCACACACACACACGCACACACGCACACACTGTAAACAGACTCAACCACACCATGAGCGAGCAGACAGGAGGGCCAGCACATGGCTGTACACACAGAGATCTTGAAGGGCAGCCAAACCACACATTAAACTGCAGCAGCAACTGGATCTGGAGAGTCAAGGGCTAACGACCTAGGACAAAGCTATTTATACAGCCAATAGTGATGCAGTGAGGTCCTTATCTAACTCGACTCCGGCACCGGGGCCCGGCCCGGCCCGGCCCCTATGCTCCGCTCACAGACCCATATAACACCGTGCCCAGACAGGACCCAGTAAACCATGTATTATTGCCCACCGGGTAATGATTTCACACACACGTCCGGGGTATTTATCGTTGTCTTTCACGCCTGCCAAATGACGGCTATGGATTTAGGAGCGAGCTCAAAATGTCAAAACTAGCCGAGCTGCCATTGAGGGATCGGGAAAGCGGCGGAGGGAAAGAAACACGGCGCTTACAGTTTATTAATTAAAGTGTCTGCGTGGTTCAATACTTCTACACCCCGGCTTAACGGCTGGCAGGCTGTACAGCGGAGCGCCTTCTCTTATCAGCCCGGCTGATGGCTGCTCGCTTAGATTCCGGGGCAGATTGTGGAAATCGTTGGGGCCATTTATTTTCATCTCCCGTCGGCTCTTTTCGCGAACCCTTCGAGGTATGTATTGGACTGTATAATTCACGGCGTGGTCACGTCTGCTGGAGTTACCGCCCCGATTGGTGTGGTCTCGAAACATGATTTCCGGTCGGGTGGGTTTAACGGTGTATGTTCTCTGCTAGGAGGACGAGCTACGAACAGCACCGTACTGTACAGCAGAAACCGTCCAGCTAACAATTAGTCAGCGTTATACGCTGGGTTGTTTTGTAATGTTAGGATACCATTACAACTTAATGGCTGTTAGGAAACCAAGCGTGACCCAAAGCACAACGGCCATGGAGATTGGAGAGTGTCAATCATTAGCATTAGCGTGATGATTAGCAATGGCACCAGACCCTGATGACCCTGATGTGTTCTGCTTACACAGGTCTGTCCCCACCTCAGCACTCCTCCCCCCCCCCTCTCATTTACCCCACATATGCCTCAGAGACATGTGTGTTAAAACAGACTCATTATAATTAATAGCAGGTGATTCCGACAGTATCCAGTCCCCTGCAGACAGACAGGTGATTCAGACAGTATCCAGTCCCCTGCAGACAGACAGGTGATTCAGACAGTATCCAGTCCCCTGCAGACAGACAGGTGATTCCGACAGTATCCAGTCCCCTGCAGACAGACAGGTGATTCAGACAGTATCCAGTCCCCTGCAGACAGACAGGTGATTCAGACAGTATCCAGTCCCCTGCAGACAGACAGGTGATTCAGACAGTATCCAGTCCCCTGCAGACAGACAGGTGATTCAGACAGTATCCAGTCCCCTGCAGACAGACAGGTGATTCAGACAGTATCCAGTCCCCTGCAGACAGACAGGTGATTCAGACAGTATCCAGTCCCCTGCAGACAAACAGGTGATTCCGACAGTGTCCAGTCCCCTGCAGACAGACAGGTGATTCAGACAGTATCCAGTCCCCTGCAGACAGACAGGTGATTCAGACAGTATCCAGTCCCCTGCAGACAGACAGGTGATTCAGACAGTATCCAGTCCCCTGCAGACAGACAGGTGATTCAGACAGTATCCAGTCCCCTGCAGACAAACAGGTGATTCCGACAGTGTCCAGTCCCCTGCAGACAGACAGGTGATTCAGACAGTATCCAGTCCCCTGCAGACAGACAGGTGATTCCGACAGTATCCAGTCCCCTGCAGACAGACAGGTGATTCAGACAGTATCCAGTCCCCTGCAGACAGACAGGTGATTCCGACAGTATCCAGTCCCCTGCAGACAGACAGGTGATTCAGACAGTATCCAGTCCCCTGCAGACAGACAGGTGATTCCGACAGTATCCAGTCCCCTGCAGACAGACAGGTGATTCAGACAGTATCCAGTCCCATGCAGACAGACAGGTGATTCAGACAGTATCCAGTCCCCTGCAGACAGACAGGTGATTCAGACAGTATCCAGTCCCCTGCAGACAGACAGGTGATTCAGACAGTATCCAGTCCCCTGCAGACAGACAGGTGATTCAGACAGTATCCAGTCCCCTTCAGACAGACAGGTGATTCCGACAGTATCCAGTCCCCTGCAGACAGACAGGTGATTCAGACAGTATCCAGTCCCCTGCAGACAGACAGGTGATTCAGACAGTATCCAGTCCCCTGCAGACAAACAGGTGATTCCGACAGTGTCCAGTCCCCTGCAGACAGACAGGTGATTCAGACAGTATCCAGTCCCCTGCAGACAGACAGGTGATTCCGACAGTATCCAGTCCCCTGCAGACAGACAGGTGATTCAGACAGTATCCAGTCCCCTGCAGACAGACAGGTGATTCCGACAGTATCCAGTCCCCTGCAGACAGACAGGTGATTCAGACAGTATCCAGTCCCCTGCAGACAGACAGGTGATTCCGACAGTATCCAGTCCCCTGCAGACAGACAGGTGATTCAGACAGTATCCAGTCCCATGCAGACAGACAGGTGATTCAGACAGTATCCAGTCCCCTGCAGACAGACAGGTGATTCAGACAGTATCCAGTCCCCTGCAGACAGACAGGTGATTCAGACAGTATCCAGTCCCCTGCAGACAGACAGGTGATTCCGACAGTATCCAGTCCCCTGCAGACAGACAGGTGATTCAGACAGTATCCAGTCCCCTGCAGACAGACAGGTGTTTGCGACTGTCTCCAGGTCCCTGGCAGACAGACAGGCAATTCAGATTTGATCCAACCCCCTGCTGACAGACATGTGATTGAGACAGCCTTTAGCCCGGTGCAGACAGACAGGTTTTATGAGACAGCTCAAATAACCAGTGGTTGTCTATACAGATCCACATGTACTGGCAGGTTCTGCTGGACTCTCTAATGAGTCACAACACCACTTAAATCCTCTATTGTTTCTGTCCTGTTGGAAAAATACACAGTCTTGAAACTACAGTCCTTAACGCGGAATTAGAGTAACATGTAGCCTTTCTGTTTTACTGGTCCCCAATACAATATTGATATTGAGGGTTTTTCGACGTTTTTCACCTAACCAGCGTGATCGTGTTCTGCCTTTCTATGTGTGGGCTTCCATGCGGTCTGTTTGACTCTGACCGTTTGTTTGTGTGTTTGTTTGTTCTCTCCGCTTGCTGTAGCTGAGCTAAGACGAGCCATTTTTACTTGTCTTTTCCCCAGCATCCTCCAATTAAAGTGTCTGATCAGCTAGAACGGTTTAATGACGGTTACGGTTGGGCCGACCGGGCGGGGGGCGTTTCGCCGGTCTGATTCCACGGGTGGAGTGCGTGCTGTGAGGTGGTGTCGGCAATACGCTGGTGCTGTGCTTCACTGGATTACACAGGGAGGAGTAACCCCTACCCCCCACAACCCCTCCCCCCCTCTGCCCTCCCTCTCCACCTATCCTCTCCGACCTCCCTCTACGCCCTCCCTCTCCTCCCTCCCTCCCTACCCTCCCTCTCCGCCCTCCCTGCCCTCCCTACCCTCCCTCTCCTCTGTCAGTGGGCAGGAGGTGGCAGGGGAGGCTGCATGTACACACACTAATAGAAAACCCTTTTATGTGGAGCAAATACTGTAGCAATTTGAATATCTTAGCACATGTCTACTCACTCAGATTCCCAGATGTACTCTAAGGCCACTGTCAAACTGAGCAAAAGAAAGAAAAGTCACAATTGCTGCATTTTGAAAATGATAAAGGTCAGATGAAGGTTCCATGCACATGTGATTATAACCGAAGAGCGAAATGATGGGTCATTACAAAATAAAGGTTCTATGAACATGTGATTAAGCTAAAGATAGAAAGGATGGGTCATGACAAAATAAAGGTTCGATGAACATGTGATTAAGCTAAAGATAGAAAGGATGGGTCATGGAAAGACAGATGTGACAGAAAATAAAATTATTTATTTACTTACTTTTGTAACAGTGTATCATGTAGTATGTTCATGCACTAACACACACACAGACACAGACACAGACATGCACACGCAGACGCAGACGCACACGCACACGCACACGCACACGCACACACACACACACACACACAAACAAAACTATATCAACCACACACAACAGAAAAACACCTGCCTGCACATCAACAGTACATTGTCGAAGACTACAAAGAAATGAGACATAACTGATTGAACTACACATTGTTTATGAACACACACACATACATACACACACACACACACACACACACACACACACGGCCAATCCCACAGGTGCAAGTGTGTGCTGTCTGACCTCTGTCTCCCAGCGGAGGCCATCGTCTGCTGAGGAGAACTCCAATGGACGCCCAGCTGGATTCAGGCACACACAAGGGCAGCCAAAGTCAAGCCCATTCCCATTCAGGACCCCAACATTTGGCAGAAATAGTCTTTGGCACAGCTCAGGCGCCTGGCCCAGTTTATTGTCGGTGCACGACGTGCGCGTGCACGTGCGAGTCGAGAAGGAGAGACAAAGGGCGAGACAGAGGAGCGGAATATTCATGAGGTCGACTCACAGAAAACGTACGATACCACTTTACCGTCTAATGTTTTGTTTATTGGAAAATGCAAATTTAACATTGTGTGTATTCATGTAATGTTAATGCATAATTATAGCGTGGTCAAATCATAGTTTGTAATGGCGGAATGCTCGTTGGCTTTGAAGTCGCTCGGCTTTGTAATTGTAATTCGCAGCATCGGCGGTTGTGAAAAAACACAGACAAAACAGCCAATAGCTACCGATGCCAAATAGAGAAATGCAGGAAGAAGGAGAGTTCTGAGGTTTATTTTATTCCGGGCTTTGTGGATCGTTCTCATCTGTGAGACCAATCGGTTTGATCTTCAGCACAGATTGCCTGCGGTTCATCCTAACCGAACCACACCGAAACACAACGAGCGCGTGCTGCGGAAAACAAGGCTCCGTGTACCCATCTGTAATCGCCATATGGTCCGAATGCCACAATTAGAGGCTCAAACAGGATGCGGTAAATTGACCTCTCGTCGGGGACCGCGGTAAAGTTAGATTGACGTTCGGCGTTTGGAGATTAGCTGACGCTAAAGGCTATGTCCAACATATTGCGCAAGTCTCGTTTTCTCTATTTCAAGTCTCGTTTTCTCTATTTCAAGTCTCGTTTTCTCTATTTCAAGTCTCGTTTTCTCTATTTCAAGGCGAGTTTTTAAATGGCGCGAGGTGTTGTGGCCAATATTACCGGCAGCTTGAGCATAATCCAATGCAACTCAAAAGGGACTGTCAACATAGTTCATCATCAACATTTGAAATCTAAAGATCTCTGAATACATCACCTACAAAGATCTACAAAAACTTTAAGAGTTTAGAAAATTCGCTGCTCATTTTTCTTTGTAATATTAGAACAAAATGTACAGGTGTGTTTTTCCAATAGCAGTCCGCTCACATATTCTAGATGCTTCACATCAACACTAGGAAGGACCACAGGGCGCAAAGCTTTTGGTTTTGCAGTTGAGCTATATGATTTTGTGTGAATATTTAAAACGTTTGTGGCCCTGAAATCTACATGACCAGATATGTTGTGTGTGTGTGTGTGTGTGTGTGTGTGTCTGTGTGTGTGTCTGTCTGTGTGTGTGTGTGTGCTTATCCAGGCAAGGTTACAGCTAAGAATGCATGTCTTCACGTAGTTGTTAATTTTCAGCCGAGTTTAAATGTGGACCTTGAAATGTAATTCATTCTAGATGACGACTACAAATGCACGTGTAAACAGCTGTCATGCCTCCTACTGCACAGACAGTACATGAGATTGGGTTTACTGTCTACATCTGAGACACCAGCCTGGAGATCTGGCCTTCATCTCCAAGCTACAGCTGATCCTCCCCAAGCTGGAACACAGAATGACAGACACACAATTACAGACACACAATTACAGACACAAAATTACAGACACAGAATGACCGACGGTAGTTCTGTCACAATACCCTTCTGGACATGTAGAGTAAACTAGTTCTGTCACTATAACCTACTGGACCTGTAGAGTAAACTTGTTCTGTCACTATACCCTACTGGACCTGATGAGTAGTACAGACCAACATGTCAGGTCACACACATGACCATTAACAAACACTTTCTCCACTGTTTGCTCTCTGTTTTTTTGCATATGCATGAGTTTACAAATTGGAACGCGGTTGAGCGCTGAGCAAACGTCTCTGTTCAAACAATCGTTGGCCCTGAAGCGTGTTTAATTCCAGCCCTCGTGCCCGCTCTCACCCGACCATTCCCTCATGGTGGAGGGCCGGGGTGAAGGTGGAGCGATGCCAGCGATGCAAGGAATGCCAGGAATGGTTGGGCATGGCTTTTAACTAGCTCCTGCTATTCTCAATATTTTTCTCACTCCCTGTTTTCTCAATCCCTGTTTACTCACTCCCTGTTTTCTCACTCCCTCTTTTCTCACTCTAATTCCCTGTCGTCTTCTGTCAAAGTGAATATCATGTTGTTAATTCTTTTACTATTTAATTATTATGTAATGTGTGCCGTGTTATTCGTTATTATTACACTGTACAGTCATGTCTCACCTTTTAATAACCCGTTCCTGACTAACTGCAGAGTCACACACACACACACACACACACTTTTTCCAATGTCCTTCATAAGTGTGACTCAATCCAGAGTGATCAGGGCTGGCTGTGAGAGACGGACCCCATGCTGCTCTACAAAACGCCAAACGCTTGATTCTATACAGGAACGACTGGCCGCTAGTGCTACCTTGATCCCTGGTGTAAACTTCACCCCGTTTGACCCTTGACCCACCAAGGAGACCCGGGCGCCACATCTGGAGGCGACAGGCCAGGCAATCCTCTCATCCTCGGGTCTAAGCTGTTTCCTTCTCCTGCTTAGCCAGCCCGGGGGACCTGTCCAGGGCCCGGCAGCGCCTCTCCTGAGCCTGTCCAGGGCCCGGCAGCGCCTCTCCTGAGCCTGTCCAGGGCCCGGCAGCGCCTCTCCTGAGCCTGTCCAGGGCCGTTCTGGGGATCAGTTTCTGCTCCCAGGGGATTTACACCATCTGCCTGCAGCTGCAATTAGAAAGAGCATTTCCACGGCTGATATTTTAAGATGGCTTTAGAGTGGCCTAAGTGGGACCGTTTGAAGTCGGCGAAGCCTTTTTCAGGTGCTTGTAGTCCACCGCCACATATCCGCCGAGAGAGAGATAGAGAAGTGGGAAAAACAGACAGAAGGTGAGAGAGAGAGAGAGAGAGAGAGAGAGAGAGAGAGAGAGAGAGAGAGAGAGAGAGAGAGAGAGGAGGTACAGAGAGACTGAGAGATGCTCAGGGAGATCGAGACTTTGAGACAGACGGAGAGAAAGAAGGAGAAAGAAGGACAGACCGTTGAACGGAGAGGTAGGTAGAAGAAAAAGAGGAGGAGAGAGATGACTGGGAGTGAGGGCTCACTTTGAGCAGGCAAAGCAGAACGATGGCGGAAGGTATTTCTGTGGTTGCGGCTTTAGAGGAGAGATATTTCTCCTTAGTTGCCCCGTACAGCAGAAGGACTGGCAGCAGGATAACCCACAGCAAGTCCCCCGTAGACGGGGAGAGATCGGGACCAAGTGAAGCAGGAAGGGATGGAGTGAAGCAAACTAGGGAAGGAGGAAGGGGAGACGCCGCTAATTGAGAGGAGCTACAAAGAGCGAGAGGGAGAAATGGGAGATGGAACGAGAGGTGCGGAGAGCAAAAGATGGGAAGAGGATGAGAAAGAGTGACAGAAGGTGGGAGGGAGGGAGGGAGGGAGGGAAAAAAGAAAGTGAGAGAGGGGTGCTTTGAGGTGGCGATTCAGCTGTCTCAAACAGTGGGTCTCAATGGCGCTAATGAGGGTAGCCGCTCTAGGGAGTTTGTATGTGTGTGTGTGTGTGTCTGTGTGTGTTAGAGGCAAAGAACTGGGGGTTTTGCTGGTATTGCTTATTGCTATTGTCATTCTTTTTGTCCCCAAACTCTCACTATTCCGGGGCATTGGATTCGCAATACGCCAGAATATTCACACATACATAGACACGCCCTCCTCCGTTTGTTACTCTACCCCCCAGAATGAGTAGAGCCTCTGGGCTTTTCTTTGATGAGCTTCCCTCTCTCCCACACCCAAGGTCTGGATGTTATGTTCTTCCTCCAGGTCCGTGGAGAAGCACTGTGCCGCTATTTATTCTCAACAGCTATCCCTGTCTCACAGCCCTGGAATCCTCTCCTCTGCCTCCTTTCCCCTAACTCCTCTGCCTCCTCTCCCCTAACTCCTCTGCCTCCTCTCCCCTAACTCCTCTGTCTCCTCTCCCCTAACTCCTCTGCCTCCTCTCCCCTAACTCCTCTGTCTCCTCTGTCTCCTCTCCCCAAACTCCTCTGCCTCCTCTCCCCAAACTCCTCTGCCTCCTCTCCCCTAACTCCTCGCCTCCTCTCCCCTAACTCCTGTGTCTCCTCTCCCCTAAATCCTCTGTCTCCTCTCCCCTAACTCCTCTGTCTCCTCTCCCCTAACTCGCATGCAGTGAGTTGCAGTGAGATGCATTGCGATGCAGTGAGGTGCAGTGATTTGCAGTGAGGTGCAGTGAGGTTACTGGGTGGGAACCTGCGTTAAAACCCCTGTTTTGTTCTCTATAAATGTGGCCCAACATGAATCTGCCAGAGATTCACCGCCTGGATGTTTGTGGAGAATCCAGGGTCACTCCAAGGTCCCGTGCGCTCTGGGAGAGGGACACTGCTGTCAGCTGTGATGGAGGTCTGGAGGTGGTCTTGAAGTGGACAGACTTTCCCCAGAAGAAAGAGACGCTCGGTCTTGTAGAAGCAGAGATAACTGGCAGCACACACACACACACATTCATGCTGCAGACCCCACATCTCTGTCTCCACTCCTCTCCCTTCATCGCCTCCCTCTACTGCACCCACCTCACCCGGAGACAGAAATAGTACACTGTCACCTAAATAGTAATGATAGTGGGGACCATGAGAGACTCTCACTCCTCTCTCACTCATCTCTCTCTTCTCTCTCACTCCTCTCTCACTCCTCTCTCACTCCTCTCTCACTCCTCTCTCACTCCTCTCTCTCTTCTCTCTCTCTTCTCTCTCACTCCTCTCTCACTCCTCTCTCACTCCTCTCTCACTCCTCTCTCACTCCTCTCTCACTCCTCTCTCACTTCTCTCTCACTCCTCCCTCACTCCTCTCTCACTCCTCTCTCACTCCTCTCTCACTCCTCTCTCACTCCTCTCTCACTCCTCTTCCGTCTACCCTGATCTCCCTCTCCCTTCCCTCCTCCCTCCCCGCCTCTTCCCCTTCAACTCCCCTCCTCCCCCTATCCCATTTCTCTTCTCCTCCCCCCGCCCTCTCTCGCTTTTCCTTCACCTCCTGCCCCTCGCCCCTACCTCTTCTCCCTCCTGTCCCTCCTCTCCCTCTTCTCCTCCACCTCTCCTCCTCTCCCAACCATCCTCCCCCTCTCCTCTTCACCCTCTCCCCTACTTCTTCTCCTCTGCCTCCCCTCTTCTCCCTCTCCCCTCCTCTCCTACCCCACCTCCCCCTTCTCCTTTGCCTCTTCTCCTCCGCCACTTCTCCTCTCCCATCCTTCGTCTCCTCTTCACTCACTCTCCCGTTCACCTCCTCTCCGCTACCTCTTCTCCTCCGCCTGCCCAGCCATAGCATTGATTCGGAGAAGAGCACCCTGGGTAATCAATATGTGTCTCCTGACATTCAGGGGAACCAGGGAGATATCTGAGGCAAACAAAAAGGCAATTCATTTGCAGTGGTCAAGGTGCTGTAGTCTGATGGTGAATAAGCCTATCGCCACGACCACACTGGTATCATGTGACCTATGGTAATGCCCTCATTGGCTGTCAATATACAGGTTGATGAGAGGATAGATATTGAATGCAATGTTGTAGCCTGCAGAATCATCTGGACTGCTGGCTGTAGGTGAGCCCTGTTCTCCCACACAGTTGCACTCAAACGCGCGCACACGCACACGCACACACACACACATCCCAAACACAAACACACACACATCCAAAACACGCACAGACAACTACCACAACCATATGTTTGTTTTTTAAATGTTTTCAGTCAACCCTTGAGGGTTTTACAGTAGCTGCTGTCCCATCCTCTCTCTCTCTCCCTCTCTCTCTCCCTTCCTCTTTTCTCTCCCTTTCACTCTCCCTCTCTCTCTCTCTCTCCATATTCTCTCCCTCCCATCCTCCTCTAACTCCCTCATCTTCCCTCTCTCTCTTAGTCTTATCTCTCTCGCCCTCTCGCCCTCTCGCCCTCGCCCTCTCGCCCTCTCGCCCTCTCGCCCTCTCGCCCTCTCGCCCCTCTATCCCTCTATCCCTCTCTCTCTCTCTCTCTCTCTCTCTCTCTCTCTCTCTCACTGCATGCTGGGAGTGTGGGTGTGTGCTGGGAGCGTGTGTGCTGGAGAGTGCTAACTGCTAACAAACTTTTTGTTTGTTAGCGTTGTTCTTTGGGATTTGATTTCTTCCTTAAGTTTTCTTTTTTCGTGACTTTGGAGGGTTATTCTCCTGGAGATTACCGTAGAGTGTTGGGATGGCGACCCGGTTGGGGACGCCGTCCTTGTCGTTGCGGCATGGATTAAGGTGCGTTACAGACGCAACTATCACGGTGGAGGAAGTTCTGGTCGCCGTTGGGGAAAAGGTAGGATTTGATTATGTATCGTCTGCATCCCGTATGAATAAGGCAGTGGTGGTGTTTTTAAAGGAGGAACGCCTGGTGCATATACTGGTTGAGCACGGTGTGCTGATAAACGGGATGTTGTATCAGGTAACTCCGCTGTATGCGCCGTCAACGCGGGTTACAATATCCAACGTGCCTCCATTCATCCCAGATGAATTGTTAACTCGCGAATTAGCGCGATATGGCAAGTTCGCCAGTTCACTTAAAATGGTCCCTCTGGGGTGTAAACACCCGGACCTAAAGAGGGTTATGTCGTTTAGGCGACAGGTATTTATGTTCCTTGACTCACCTGAACAGACTTTGGAGTTATCATTCAAAGTTAAATATGAAGACCGGCTGTATATGGCGTATGCCAGTACTGGCAGCCAACGGTGTTTTGAATGTGGGGATGTCGGACATAAACGTCAGGCGTGCCCAAATAATGATAAGACTACAAGTGGAGTACAAGTGACTCCTGTGGTGGCTGTACCAGTTAGTACGGGGGCTGATGAGCCAGTAGTGCAGCAGGTGGACCTGAGTGGAAACCGGGATGAGCAGGCAGCTCAGTTGTTAGTAGTAGCTAGTGAGGGTTTAAATGGGCAACAGGCTAAAAATGTGGTGAATGATGGTGTAGTAGTGGTGGAAGGGAAATACAGTAGTAGTGGTGGGGTGGTGATTGATCAGGCAGTGCTGGAGATGGCTAGCACTAGTGGTGTGTTGGAGGGCCAGGAGGTTCTGGTTTCCCAGACTGTAGAGGTGCCCTGTAGTAGTAGTAGTGGTGAAAAGACCGGTGGTGTGGTTTGGAGTGTGGCAGGGGGAAGTCAGGAGTCATTGGCTGCTGAGGGAGAAGAGCAGGAGGATGACATCACTGATGGCCCGGATGAAGTCTCAGCAGGAGGTGGTGATGACCTTTACTCACTTGAGGAAGTGAATGAGTTTCTGGATGTAACGTTTGGGAAATCTGTAAAACTATCTAACTACTTTGACGAGGAGAAGTTTGCAAGGTCTGCAAGGGTGCTGCAGAAAACAGTGGGGGAGGAGGAGCTGAGCTCTAAAAAGCGTTTCCGGTTGAGGAAAATTGTCACGGCTGTGTCGGCAGCTAAAAGTCGTAGTGCTCGTGGGAAAGCAAGAAGGAAAATGAGGTAGTTATGTGTTGTGGGCTTCACTGGGTGTTTCCTCCGTTTTGGGTTCCTTCATATATCTATTTTCTGTTTTTTCCCTATTTTTTTATTCAACTTTATGTGGTCTGTCTGTAAGAAACTCACAATGATAAGGTCAATGCTGCTGAATGGGCGTGCCACACTAGCAAAGGCAGATGCCATGGGGCTGTCTGTATTGCTGGTGTTTACTGTGATCGTCAGGAAGAGCATGCTGCAGCACATCCTGTTGAACAATGAGCACTGTGTTCTCTACCATCATGCCACCAAGGTGGCCTACACAGCCTGCAAGAGGGTCCGCAAAGTCCTGAGTGGCACTCTGGATAAGGTCAACATTGAGATGGGCCACAAGAGGAACCTGCTCTTCCTGTCCTCCCTGAAGCCTAAGGAGACTGTCAGACACTACAGAAAGGGCCAAACTAAGGCTAAAGTAGTCACTGGGAACTACAGAACATTTACAGAGTCTGTAATGGTAAAGGACGTGGAGCGCATGAACAAACACTGGATGCCCATGTACAACCTATACCAACCATGTGCTGTGTCCAATGACTTTATTGGCTCATATGAGTATCTGGGGAGTGATGCAAACTACGTGCTACGGCATACTGGTGCACCTCTCAATGTCCACTTTCCTGAGAGGCAGACATGGGAACAAACAGATGTGGTGGGATTGCTTGAGGGCTTGCTAAATGCAAGACTTAGGGTGGACAATGCCTACTGGAGAAACTGGTTGGGGACACTGAGTGTTTCATGGCTACCGGGGGCATTCAGAGAGTGTTGTGTTGTTAAATTGTGGGTTTCTTGTGTTGTTGTTTATGTTGTGTGTTTGTTTGTAGTTGTGGTGTTGTGAGTTCGTAGAACTCAATAAAGTGTTTTTTTAAAACTCAAAAACTCTCTCTCTCTCTCTCTCTCTCTCTCTCTCTCTCTCTCTCGCTCTCTCTCTCTCTCTCTCTCTCTCGCTCTCTCTCTCTCTCTCTCGCTCGCTCGCTCTCTCGCTCTCTCGCTCTCTCGCTCTCTCGCTCTCTCGCTCTCTCAATCCTCTCCCTCCCGCCATCTCTCTCCACATCTCTTTCCACCCACAGCCAACATCCAGCCTCCCATTCTAGCAGCAGTTAAAGCTGCCCAGCTTGAGTCTTTAGATTCTGTGAGTTTAGACGGTAGCCATTTGCTCTGCTTTGATCAAACGCACGCCATACGGTGCCGGTATAAACTGTTAATGATAGCACACAAGTGGGCTTACTGATGACAGCAGTGTGTCTAGATGCTAGCACACAGTGTTGGGGCGAAGAATAATGATATGAACGTTTGGTTCATTCTAATGTAGACACCGATAAGCCAAAACATTATGACCACTCAAGGGTGAACCAAATAACGTCGGTCGTCTCCAAACAAGGACGACTGGGCATATCGATGTGCGAGGGCAACGACTACTATTCAGTCGGATTCGAACCGACAGAAGGTCTATTGTGACACGAGTCACAGAACTATCTGACCCTAACACTTAATGCCTCGTACTCTGATCCATAAGGAGTCGTGTTTGTGTATCGTATATTAGATGGAGTCGTTTGTGACTCTAATATGGTTGTGATGATGAAAAGTAGAGTGGACGAACATAATCCAGCCGTTTATCCTTCACCCATCTATAAATTTATCCATCCGTTTATCCTTCACCCATCTATAAATTTATCCATCCGTTTATCCTTCACCCATCTATAAATTTATCCATCCGTTTATCCTTCACCCATCTATAAATTTATCCATCCGTTTATCCTTCACCCATTTATAAATTTATCCATCCGTTTATCCTTCACCCATCTATAAATTTATCCATCCGTTTATCCTTCACCCATCTATAAATTTATCCATCCGTTTATCCTTCACCCATCTATAAATTTATCCATCCGTTTATCCTTCACCCATCTATGAATTCAACCATTATCCATTCGTCTGTCTGTGTGCCACCCATACCTCCTATTTAGCCTAAATGCAAATTCAAAGGCTGTTCTCCGAGCACCTCTGGTTCCTCCACGGACCGTAATTGAGCACACTCTGGAGTGCCACTGACCCCGTATCCCAGGGCATTCTGGGAGCAGTGAGATCGGGTGAGCACAAGGACGTGTCCTCAGACCCGCCGTATTGTTCCACCTGGGCCGCGGCCCGTTTCCCGAGCGCGGCTAAATGGAGCGCGCCACCTCGACTCTGACCCGTTTTAACCAGCCGGCGAGGCCGACGCTCAGACGGTCCAGGGGGGAGCAATTTGGAGCGACCGCCACGCTCTTCACGTTAATGTCCTACAGCGAAGGAAGGTGCATTAGCACCTGGACGTTACCCCACACCTCCACCCTTCGCCACACGCCGTCGTTGCTCCACTTTCGGGATCCCGCCACAGTGAGTCAGTGAGGGCTGATGGGAGGAGGGACTCCACAGGGGGTAGACTGACGCAGCTATCTCTCTCTGTCATGGCCAATGCCTCTGAGCTTTACTCGTGGTTTCCTTTCGCTTCTTAGCGCTGAAGTCCCTTGTGTTTTAAAGCGAGGCTGGAAAGTCCAGGCTGGATAGACTGACTAACTTCCTGTCTTGCTACGTTGTCCAATAGCATGAAGAAGAGCCGCTAGTGAGACGGCCAGTCTCCTCGCTGATGCGGTGCAGAACTGTGGAACTCAGTTGGCTTCAGCTTCAGCTTCAGCGGCTCAGTGGTTCGTGTAGGTCGTCTACAAACCCGGAAGGTTGGTGGTTCAATCCCCGGTTCCACCTGACCAAGTGTCGAGGTGTCCATGAGCAAGACACCTAACCCCACTGCTCCCGACGAGCTGGATGGCGCCTTTGCGTGGCTGCATTGTAGGCAACATGTAAAGCGCTTTGGTGGCCCCTGGGTCTGTGAAATGCGCTATATAAATGCAGTCCATTTATCATTTTACATCTCCAGCTCACCCGTTCAAGTCTCTCCGATTTACAATGTACGAGTGCAAAGTTGTCAAAGACCGAGTTTAAATGCTCCCCTCAGTTTAGTTACTGCTGTGGAAGTAAGATTATAGATACTCAGATCAGAAGGCTAAAAGTTAGCCTGTCCAATGACACCCACCTGGATTATGCTTATCGCATAGAAGGGGACCATTAGATGTGTGAATCATTGATGAACAAGAGTCTCCGTTCATCACTTTACTTTTTTATGTTTAATCCTATCCAGTAGATTAAATTAAATTAGATCTTTTTTTTAACGTCCATGTCGTGGCTATAATCTAGTGGCTAATCCTCGTTTCAATCGGCCCATCGTTTTCTATTCTAAACGTATGAAATGTGCTTCTGATTGTTGGTATCATTCTGTACAAGTTTATGGGAATGATTACAATGCTGCTGCAACAACAACAAAAAACAACAACAAAAAACAACAACAAAAACAACAACAAAAACAACAACAAAAACAACAACAAAAAACAACAACAAAAACAACAACAAAAACAACAGCATCATAGACATTCAAGCTGTGCCGGCCACCTGGATATCTTATCAATAATCCTCTGGATGCAGCCTGCGAGTCTGTATCATTATCCCCCTCTCATGTAATCATTGCTTGTGATTGGTGTCTATACGATATGATATTAGTCTCTTTCAACGAATTCTGATTGCCGGGGAAAAAGCGTGATTAAAATATTTCACAATTTCCGAGCGGCAGTGTGTGTTTCACTTTTACACAGCACCTCGAGCCAACGACTGACCGCAGCCCGTCTACAGACACCGGATGAGAACGACTGACCGCAGCCCGTCTACAGACAGCGGATGAGAATGACAGACCGCAGCCCATCTAAAGACAGCGGATGAGAACGACAGACCGCAGCCCGTCTACAGAAAGCGGATGAGATTGACGGACCATTGCCCATCTACAGACAGCGGATGAGAACAACAGACCGCAGCCCATCTACAGACAGCGGATGAGAACGACAGACCGCAGCCCATCTACAGACATCGGATGAGAACGACAGAACGCAGCCAATCTACAGACAGCGGATGAGAACGACAGACCGCAGCCCATCTAAAGACAGCGGATGAGAACGACAGACCGCAGCCCATCTACAGACAGCGGATGAGAACGACAGACCGCAGTCCATCTACAGACATCGGATGAGAACGACAGAACGCAGCCCATCTACAGACAGCGGATGAGAACGACAGACCGCAGCCCATCTACAGACAGCGGATGAGAACGACAGACCGCAGCCCATCTACAGACAGCGGATGAGAACGACAGACCGCCGCAAGTCTACAGACACTGGATGAGAACGACTGACCGCAGCCCATCTACAGACAGCGGATGAGAACGACAGACCGCAGCCCATCTACAGACAGCGGATGAGAACGACAGACCGCAGCCCGTCTACAGACACCGGATGAGAACGACAGACCGCAGCCAGTCTACAGACACCGAATGAGAACGACAGACCGCAGCCCGTCTACAGACAGCGGATGAGAACGACAGACCGCAGCCCATCTACAGACAGCGGATGAGAACGACAGACCGCAGCCCATCTACAGACAGCGGATGAGAACGACAGACCGCAGCCCATCTACAGACAGCGGATGAGAACGACAGACCGCCGCCCGTCTACAGACACCGGATGAGAGCGACTGACCGCAGCCCATCTACAGACAGCGGATGAGAACGACAGACCGCAGCCCATCTACAGACAGCGGATGAGAACGACAGACCGCAGCCCGTCTACAGACACCGGATGATAATGACAGACCGCAGCCCAACTACTGACACTGGATGAGAACGACAGACCGCCGCCCGTGTACAGACACCGGATGAGAACAACAGACCACCGCCCATCTACAGACAGCGGATGAGAACGACAGAGCAACGCCCCTCTACAGACACCGGATGAGAACGACAGACCGCAGCCAGTCTACAGACACCGAATGAGAACGACAGACCGCAGCCCGTCTACAGACACCGGATGGGAACGACAGACCGCAGCCAGTCTACAGACACCGGATGAGAACGACAGACCACCACCCGTCTACAGACACCGGATGAGAACGACAGACCGCAGCCAGTCTACAGACACCGGATGAGAACGACAGACCGCCGCCCGTCTACAGACACCGGATGAGAACGACAGACCAACGCCCATCTACAGACACCGGATGAGAACGACAGACCGCAGCCCATCTACAGACAGTGGATGAGAACGACAAACCGCAGCCCATGTACAGACACCAGATGAGAACGACAGACCGCATCCAGTCTACAGACACCGGATGAGAACGACAGACCGCAGCCCATCTACAGACACCAGATGAGAACGACAGACCGCCGCTCGTCTACAGACACCGGATGAGAACGACAGACCAACGCCCATCTACAGACACCGGATGAGAACGACAGACCGCAGCCCATCTACAGACAGTGGATGAGAACGACAAACCGCAGCCAGTCTACAGACACCGGATGAGAACGACAGACCGCAGCCCATCTACAGACACCAGATGAGAACGACAGACCGCCGCTCGTCTACAGACACCGGATGAGAACGACAGACCAACGCCCATCTACAGACACCGGATGAGAACGACAGACCGCAGCCCATCTACAGACAGTGGATGAGAACGACAAACCGCAGCCCATGTACAGACACTGGATGAGAACGACAGACCGCAGCCAGTCTACAGACACCGGATGAGAACGACAGACCGCCGCCCGTCTACAGACACCGGATGAGAACAACAGACCAACGCCCATCTACAGACACCGGATGAGAACGACAGACCAACGCCCGCATGCTGCACATCACTGACATATTTCTGGGCTCCTGATCAGAGAACTGTACTTTGTCCTACAAGGGGAGAAATCACCAATACAATAATCAGAATTCCCCGGGGTGCATGGCGTCCAATCTACTGATTACTCATCAGGACAAATGAACCCCATCAGACTCCTGGCACTGAGGGAACTAACTGCCTCAATAACAGCCCTGCGAGGAACAACACAGCGCTAATTGAAAGCGGCGTGCAGCTCCTCGAGCGGAGTTCTACCATAAAAAAGGGGGCGCGGCGGCCATTCTTTTGGACCGACACGTTTTTATCCGTCACTTTCGACCGGACGTCTCGGTAGACACGGCACAGAGATACGGGGGTTAGTCGACCAGTTTTATCACCAGCTGTACGAACGGTGTGGAGCGCTGTTGTTTTTACGTGAACTCATCTCACGACCTGAATGTTGTGCCGGAAGGAGAAAGTGAACGGAATTACCGAATCCTCATTAAAACATTCCCAACGTAGTGGGGAATTAACTAAATGTACTAAAAATTTATTAATTTGCCCAGAGCTGAAAGGTATATATAAAACACCCCCCCCCCAACCCCACACACACACACACGTTTGGAAAATATTTAATAGAGCTCAAAATAAAACTGATTTTGTAATGTTTAGAGTACGTCTGCAGAAAGGCAGGGACACATCCACACAAACAAATATGAATACACAAAAACACACAGACAAGCAGACAAATATGAATACACACAAACACACAGACACGCAGACAAATATGAATACACACAAACACACAGACACGCAGACAAATATGAATACACACAAACACACAGACGGACACACATAATTTAATCCCTATTTCTAATACTCAACATATACCTTAATCTAACACTCACCCAAACTGCAACTGTCACCCCAACTTAAAATGAACCCCTAAGCTAAAGAAAACTGATTTGTCAGGTGTTTCTATATTTACAGGGAGTTCCAATCCCCTAATGTCTAATAAAACCAGCATAACACAAAAACAGAGATGCACACACACACACACAGATTTATTTAACTGACTCAGCAGGTTCGGTCTGTGATTATGACTACGGACCCATTGGTATTGTGCGTAGTGAACTGGGTCAGTACCTACGTTTTGTCTTAGGTCAGTGTGTATGGAGCAACTGATCAGCCGCTAATAACCTAGAGGTTGTTAGATCAAACCCTAAACTGAGGCCACGTGAAAAATGTTCCGTCACTGAGCAAGAGATCTAACCTGTAATTGCTCCCAAGCCATCGCTGCAAATGAGATTGTGTTTTCTGTTAACTTACCTGCTAAAATGAGGGTTAGAGAAAATGAATGACTCACAATTCGGGAATTCCTCGAGGAGGGCCGGGCGCCTGCTAACTAATTGTGATCATTAGTCAGACGAGAGCTCTTTCCAAATACCTTTGGTCCTGTGCAATTGGTTGCGTGAGCAGTGTTATAAAATGCAGAGCGGGGTGGTGCTTCTCTAGTCCCAAGTCTTAAATCTTACCTGTGATTTAGGGATGAATAGGATTACAGGATATTGGGGGTAAACAAAGTTCAGGGCAAAATTAAATACATAGGAAGTCTACAGTGCCGTTGCATTGAGAAATGTTTATGCACACACTCGCACACACTCACAAACTCTCACATTTACACACTCACTAACTAACACACGCACACACTCTCACATTTACACACTCACTAATAGGGATGGGAATCGAGAACCGGTTCTTCTTTAGAACCGGTTCCCAGTGAATCGATTCCTTGGAACCGTTAGTGTACCTGCTTAACGATTCCGCTTAACGGTTCGGCTCGTTGCAAATGTGTCATCATGAGCGTCACACACGCGCTGCGCATTTTTGTTACGCAGAAGCGATCTAAAGTGTGGTTATATTTCACTCCAAAAGACGCCAATGCAGTCATTTGCAACAGTCGTAAAAGTTTAATTTCGGCAATTGGGGGGGAACTACCTCCAATATGCAGAAGCATTTGGCCACACAGCACGCAATCCGTTTGCAGGACTGTCGCGTGTTTGATTCTCTGCTACAACAACAAGTGAGTCAAGCAGCAGCGGAGCTAATGAGACGGCATCTGCTATTAATGCCAAAGGTAACTTGTCTATTTAGTTAATGTGAGCGTCATTTCATTGTGTAAACTTTTACTATACGGATAATAATCTCCATTGTCAATCATTTGCCCAAGTTGATAGTTGTGGTCTTGACTCTTTACAGAAGACTTCTTTCTATTTTGTTTGTCAGTTGAGTTGAATTTAGTTTCAGGTTGAATATTCCCAAAGGAACAAGCTCTTCCTTGACTGTTTACCGTCTGTGTTTTTTGTTTTTATGGCACTTAAATGGCTGTTGTTTTTTTTTGGCTGGACCAATGAATGTGAAAAAATCGATAGGTCCCTGGACTTTACTTTGTAGCTCACCTACTTTTAGGTTTGTTCTGAGGTTGCTACACATAATTGGTGTATACTCTGAGTATGTGCGGTGTTCTTATCAGATATTAAAGCAAGTTAATACAAACAAACAAATTTGTAATTATTTCCTCACCCAATGAGAATCGATAAGAGAATCGATAAGGAATCGGATCGATAAGCAATATCGATAATGGAATCGGAATCGTTAAATTCTTATCAATTCCCATCCCTACTCACTAACTCACACACTCACACACTCTCACATTCACACACTTACTAACTCACACACTCACACGTTGGTAAGGCAGAGAAATGTATCCAGAGAATGCAGGGAACAAGGCATGCAGACGCACAGAAATAAACTACCAAATTACCGGCAGTCACGCCTCCTCATAAACTACGAAGGTACCAGCAGTCACGCCTCCACATAAACTACCAAATTACCGGCAGTCACGCCTCCACATAAACTACCAAATTACCGGCAGTCACGCCTCCTCATAAACTACGAAGGTACCAGCAGTCACGCCTCCACATAAACTACCAAATTACCGGCAGTCACGCCTCCTCATAAACTACCAAATTACCGGCAGTCACGCCTCCACATAAACTACCAAATTACCGGCAGTCACGCCTCCTCATAAACTACCAAATTACCGGCAGTCACGCCTCCTCATAAACTACGAAGGTACAGGCAGTCACGCCTCCTAATAAACTACAATAGCTGGAAAGGCATTGGGCCGTAGTTGGACAAATATCCATGGAAACAGGTGCAAAGCTATGCCTTCTTCTGAACTCCGTCTGGTATACCGGACAGACAGAACCTGGTGTCGCTGGTGGTTCCTCTGCATGTCACATTTAACTAACTTGCCAGGAGTGAGGTATATAGACTGTGTTGAGACAGGAGTGAGGTATATAGACTGTGTTGAGACAGGAGAGAGGTGTGTAGACGACTGTGTTGAGGCAGGAGTGAGGTGTATAGACGACTGTGTTAAGACTGGAGTGTGGTATATAGACTGTCTTGAGACAGGAGTGAGGTATATAGACTGTGTTGAGACAGGAGTGAGGTGTATAGACGACTGTGTTAAGACAGGAGTGAGGTGTATAGACTGTGTTGAGACAGGAGTGAGGTATATAGACTGTGTTGAGACTGAGTGAGGTATGTAGACGATTGTGTTGAGACAGGAGTGAGGTATATAGACGACTTTGTTGAGACAGGAGTGAGGTATATAGACTGTGTTGAGACAGGAGTGAGGTATATAGACTGTGTTGAGAAAGGAGTGAGGTGTATAGACGACTGTGTTAAGACAGGAGTGAGGTATATAGACTGTGTGTGCATATGGGTTGTATGGACGCTCTTCACAGTGCAGAAGGCAGAACACAGAGAGGTTGCACCCGTTAATGAGCCATTAGAGTCCAATTTAGCCCTCGTTGAAATAAATCCAAAAAACGAAACACATTACGGGTCAGACGGAGAGAAACAAACAATTAATGTCCAATGAATGGGAGAACACGTAGCACGGAGAAACACAAAGTCACAAACCCAGATGAAGACAGCTCATACTAGTATTGGGGTTCACCCACGCATGTGTATAAACACACACACACACACACCATCACCCCCTGTCCTCTTGTAGGAGATGGGTGTGCCTCCATGTTTTCCCCCTCTTTTAATTAAAGCATGCAGTAAGTGTGAAATTAACTCTCTCCCACACTGGGGCTGACAGCTCTGAGTGGGAGGGAGACGCGACGCCTTTGTCTGGGCTGTAATTAGTGAGAGGGGAGCATGGGGGAGTGGGGCAGCAGTCCACCGCCGTGACACACCGCCGACTAGATGGGAGGGACACGGCGAGAGAGTGGGGGAGGAGCGGGTGAGGAGTACAGGGGTGAGAGACAAGAGATAAGGAGAGAAGGGGGGCCGCAAGTCGTTGCCACCCGTGGAAAAAACGCATCCCCCCCACAGTCTGGGGATAATTTCATGATACACGAACACTCTGTCGCATTCAACAGAACGGGGAGATGGAGGAGAAAGGAGGAGAGAAGAAAGGAGGCAGAGGAAGGCAAGAGAAAAGGAACTTCACGGCTGATATATGGTGCAATTTGGATTGGGAGAGAAGCAGGGAGTCTTATGAGTTTAGGAATTGATGAAGACAAACGTCAGCCTGAGACTGGAGTAATACGTTGTGTGGGTTCCTGCTTATCCCTATGGGCTGTGTGTGTGTGTGCGTGCGTGCGTGTCTGTCTGTGTGTCTGTGTGTCTGTGTGTGTGTGTGTGTGTGTGTCTGTCTGTCTGTCTGTCTGTCTGTCTGTCTGTGTGTGTGTGTGTGTGTGTGTGTGTGTGTGTGTGTGTCTGTCTATCTGTCTGTCTGTCTGTCTGTCTGTCTGTCTGTCTGTGTGTGCGTCTGTGTGTCTGCCAGTCTGCTGCACTGTTCCATTGCACTGCTTCCTCTCTCATACACAACCTACCAGCAAACACACCTGTCTGACTACTGTAGAGGAGACTGACTGGCCAATCTGCAGTACCCCAAAACACACCATAACCATCTATTCATCTCAATGACCTCTGAGCCAGAACCGGCATCATCAGAACCAGAGAACTTTACTGAGGAAAAACGATGAAAGGACTTTTGACAAGTAAATGATCAGCTAATCAACATGAGGGCACGAGTTGTTGACGCGTTCATCTGAATTTAAAATGGATTGTTCAACATTTGAATATCTCTCCATTTTAGAGATTCTATAATCTTATCAAAGCTGCAGTTGTGATTACACACATATATATATATATATATATATATATATATAATATATAAATGCTTTTGAGGTTGTTTCTAACTCACAAGTGCAAGATATTGCTGAAGTTTCAATCGTTTACATTTATCTTAGAAGAGGAGTGTTTACTCCAACTGAATTGTTTGAATATAACAGAATGTTTCTCTTTGCAGGGACTTTGTCATCATGCCTGTAACCAGGATAGTCCACCATCTTGCCTGTAACCAGGGGTGGACAGGATAGAGGAGGAAGAGCGAGAAGAGAGAGGAACAGACAGAGGGAGTGAGAGAGAGACAGGAGGAGTGAGAGACAGAGAGACAGAGACAGAGGGAGTGAGAGACAGAGAAACAGAGAGATGAATGATGATGAATGTGTGGAGGCTGTCGGGGAAATGATTCCAATGAAGACCCTGAGGACTGTAACTTGCAGCGAGTAGAGAAACCGCCCACACAGTATCTGCCTGTCTGCCTGCCTGCCTGCCTGCCTACCTGTCTGTCTGTCTGTCTGTCTGTCTGTCTGTCTGCTTATCTCTAACCATTGTAAGTCGCTCTGTCTTTCTGTCTGTGTTTGGTTGACTGCCTGTCTGTATGTGAGTCTGTCTGTGTTTGTGAGTCTGTCTATCTGTCTGTTTAGCTACTTGTCTGTCTGTCTGTCTGCCTGTGTCTGCCTGCCTGCATGCCTGGTTTCTCCAGTAACAGTAAGTCAACAGCCTTAGTAACCAATCAGGTTGAAACCTACTCCCTTGGTGGTCGTCTTACCAACGCAATGGTTGTCATGTTTACAGTCGTCAAGGTGAACTAATTTAATCCTGACCTCCTTTGGGCGGACTTCTCCAACGGGCCGGTCTATCTGTCCGTCAAAACAGAGTCGGGACCCGCCCGTCCATTAGAACCCGTGCAACCCCAGTCGGACATTAAACCTCCCTGGCTCCAACTATTGATTGACCCTTATGGTAATGGCAGTCTGTCTCGCTGTCTCCTAATTGGATAAGTGATGCAATTGATCCTGGGATTGTTCACTAAGTTCATTTGCCGGGCTGAGGCTGTGGCCAGCGATGAACACGCGGCGTGGAACCACTGGAGCGGCGCGAGACCCGGACTGCACTAATGACCCAATAACAGATGTGTCTGAGGAGCAAGAGGAGCGGGCTGAGGATGCATTGATTGTGGGTTATTACAGCGATCAGAATGTGATCACACTTCACATGGTAACGCGGTCCGCGGGCCCCCCTGGGTTCAGAAGCACAGAACGAGCAATCGGCTTTATCAAACCGGACATATGGAACACAACGTAAGATACGTGCCGTACATCCTGCCACACGCCCAACATCTGTATACATGGTGTGTCTGCGGTGTGACATCTGGGTCCGCACGACTTCATGCCACTCTCTTATACACACACACACACACACTCACACTCTCACTTTCACCCAAACTCACACTATCACTCACACTCTCACTCTCACCGACCCACACTCACACTCTCACTCTCACACTCTCTCACTTCCACTCCCCCCCGAGTGTATCCGAGTCTGTGAGAGTACGGGAGAATATCTGTCTGCGTAGTATGGAGGTCTTCTACAGGATGCCGTCTTATCTCCCTCCCAGATGTTCACACCCGGGGCTATTCCACTGCCTCTAATTGAGTGTCTAGCATGAAGCTGGGGAGTCAGTCTAAACTGCAGGGGAAATTCAGTCAACTGGTTTCGTCTGTCTTTCACTCGGGGAAAAAAACACAATTAAAACACGGTGCCTCACCAGTCAACAGCGTAGCCGCAAGTTAGTGTGTATATGTGTGTGTGTGCGTGTATGCATGCGTGTGTGTGTGTGTGCGTTTTAGGGGGGTGGGGTGGCATTGACTTGGGACCGCAAATGAACGATTCCAACCATATCGGAAACTTCCTGTAGGCATGTGTCTGATATTGTTCATTGACAGAAGGAACCTACGTCGAATAAATTTAAAACTAAATGTATGGCATGTGGATGATTTGGTTACAGGAGAACTGATGGCTGCAAATATCACAGAAATCAGCCGAAAATGTAGATGAGAATTAAAAAATCTGAGGGTTGCCCAACAAATTATCCTGATGTCTTGGAGAATTCGTTTTTTTTTTTGGAATGTTAAACATATTTCATTTGGGACAAAATCAACTCATGTTGAGAGACAGGCAAAGCCTATATAAAATGTAAGATTTGTCCTTTGCAACGTAGATTATACTAACTTTTGGGGCTGTGAGGGTTTATTATGGTCATTGAGTTTTGTTTCTCTCGCCCTACCTTGCGGTTTTAGTTAAATCATTTTAGATTTTCACAATTTTGTGTCAATTGTTTAAAAGTCCAAAGAAAACCGAGAATCAGTCATGTGTTTTGTGTGGAATTTCTTGTTTCGCCCACTTGTATGCCAGTGTTTTAATAAAACTATAAATAAGATATAATATCGTTGTAGGCATCTATATATGGGCAACGTGTGGGGCGTGCATTTGTTTTCCATCTCGACCTGGGAGGGATGTTTAAGTTGTGCGGTTTGTTGAGGGAGATATATCGACCATCAGTCTGAATACACAACGTGAATGATGACAACCACAGGTTACAGGGAACTGCTCCGGTTATACGGACCTGCTCCTGTGCCGTCCGGATAAAACGCTGACGTCTCTTCTGTGGAACACATCAAGGCTCCAGTCTCAGGAGCCGGAAGTCAAACTTATTGATGACAGCTGAATCCTCTGCCTTAGCGCGGATCAGATTAAACCATTGGCCTCTATTAACACCTGATATGGCGGATGAGCAGACAACAATACAGAGCTCCCTGTGTCACGGACATCCGTATCGGCCCGATCGGGGGGTCGACGGGTGTGCAAACAGGGCCCGGAGGGTCAGCGGTCCGAGAGGAATGATCGCACAGAGACAGACGGGGACCCGGATGATTCCGTGCCTCCGGGTTTAAAAGGTTAATCCGTTTATCATTGTGCATTCGGCATGAACCCACCAGTCGTTGTTAAATCGGAATGTCTTTGGAATGCCACGGCCGAACGCTAGTCGTCACCCGTCGGCTTAGAGGGGCATTTCGCCCCAGAGGACCCTGGGGTGGTTTGTATCATGTTTGAGAGTGTTTTCTAGATCAGCAAGACTTCGCTGGCCGGACGGAGTACAGGAAGGATGTTTGTGTGCTTCACAAGACACTCTATTACATCAGAAAGAGTCTCAAAGGACTAACACGATCTGAACCATTTCTGTAGTCAGGAGTTATTTATTATTGTGAATACTTTTATGTTATACTGATTGCACCAAGTCATCAAGTTGATTCATGTGTTGTTGCAGATTTGCACAATTCCAAGAGCCATTCAATTGGATCTCGATAAATGTCGTAAGTCCCAGATAATTTGTCCTCTCTAAAAGTAAACAAATTTGGGGAGATTATAGTTTTTGCTTTGATCCATTCTTCTTCTAGTGTCTATCTACATCCGAAATGTGATTGTGTGCACCATCAACCAGAGAGCTCAGCAGTCAGATATTACTTCACCCAACCACTGTTCATTGTTTAAATAACTATCCAGAGAGTTAAAATGGCAAACTATACAATTGGATAGCACCTTCTTGTAGCACCTTCCAGTCAGCTATTTCACTTGTCCCACCGAGGCCGTAACCGAATTCAGGGGATCATATTGTGTTCATTTACAGGTATACAATTGACTAACACACCGTATATCATTAGTATTACACAGTTTACACTGTAACTAATGACAGATTCCTTCATCTGAGCATTTGTATCATACAACGTGAGCATTTTGAAGGCTCATTCCCAGTGCCTTGGCAACCAGAGCTGGGAGACATAAACAGCAGGAGCTGCGGTGATGATGTCAAGACATTGCGGTGAACCCATCTGCCCCAAGCTTACAGACAGGATAAAGCCGGTCTCCAGGTAGTAAACCCACACACACGCATCACAACAAACCACCTCAGATAACATGTCAGAGTGTGTGTGTGTGTGTGTGTGTGTGTGTGGTGTGGGGTCATCGTCCAGGGTCAGAGTTCACCCATTACTACACCAGCCCCCTCAGCCTGCTCCAAGTACAGCGGGAGAAGCACCATCCACAGGTCATTATGGTGTTACGGCTCTGGGTCCATGTTGTGTGTGTGTGTGTGTGTGTTTGTGTGTGTGTGTGTGTGGGCCATTAGACCCATGTTCCATTATAACCAATCATTCCCCTATAGGGAGTTATCTCATCATAACATCCGTACCAGTTCAACATCATTACAGGGAGTTGTGGGTAGTCGGGTGTACCGTGTGTGTCTGTGTGTCTGTGTCTGTGTCTGTGTGTGTGTGTGTGTGCGCGTGCGTTTGTGGGGGGAGCCGAAGCTGCAAATAGACACCACCTTTGTTGAAGTAACAGAGGTCATTTTAGACGGCCTATCAGATGGGAACATCTACAGCAGTAGGGGGAGAACCATTTCACATCATGACCATGGCTCTGCCCTAGTTGTAGTGTCTCCGGTCGTTTCCACTATGCCGGGAGGTGACCGGACACATTCTGGGTTGGAGGAAGAGGAGATCACCACTTCCGGAAATACTTCACTTGTTCGTCAAGAACAGGTTGAATCCGGTCTCGTTTAGAGTTTGGGGACCCTTCAAATGCCAGATAAGATGTGCAGTCATTGACATAAAGATAAATTCCGACAATTTTATGACGACGAATGCTTATCAAAGAAGGCCCGCCTCTTTGAGGGTGAATTTACGAGAGTCCTTCAGTTCCAAGTCCAGCTTTTAATAAAAAAGAGTTAGCAGTGATAAATAACGCTGATGGTTGCCTAAATCATTGGCCATTAGGACGTTAGCGTGGTGTGTTAACAAGACACTGTCTATATGGGCTTTATGTCTGTTTAACGGATCCTCCGGAACTTAAAGGGGCCCTTAAAAAGGTGGGTCAATCAATAAACTTTCCTTACTAGTTGCCTTTCTGTGGCTTTAATCATCCGTTGTCTCAGTCAGGAAAAACGTCACATGTTTCCTCACGCCAAGCATATGTGAATATGCCAGGAGCCCTGAAAGAACCCACTGCCTCTGTTGTCATGGGGACGTGATGTCAACGTCGACACAACAAATGACATGTTTCGATGAAATGCCCACATATTAGTGTCGAGGACTGAGTATCGTATCCACCGCAGGTGAGATCCTGTTGTCTCACTCTTTCCTCTGCTCAATAAGAACCATCGGTTCCTTGACACTTTGCCTGGCAGACTATTCCAGGTGCCCGGCGTCGGATAATAGACTCCGTCGGGTGAAGAGGGAAAGGATTTCTGTCCGTTACAACGCTAGCACAGTGCGGCTGTGACCTGGGGACCGGCGTTTCGTGCGCCGCTAACAGGATATTCACCCGGAGACTGACAGGACGAAGGATGAAGGCGAAAGAGTGAGGCGAGCAAGGGGAAACGGACTGAGCTGAGAAACAGGCCGAGAGAGAGAGAGACGTCCAGGGATGAAGCGGACGACGTGCGCTGTTAGCCGTGGCAGTCCGCTCCTCATCCACCCTTTGAATAGCGTAGCACTCGAATGGCGACGCATTTTGCGTGGCAGGCGACGAACATAAGAACGTCGCTATATTCACAGGAAATTCCACTGTTTGAGCGGTGAATACGGAACCTGGACGTAAAGCATCGTGGCCTATTCTCAGTGGTGCTTTCAGAGGTTGGTCATTTTTGTATTGTAGCTCAATTTGCAATGCGGCTGACACGTTCTAACGTCGAACGACACCTTTCCTCTGAGCTAAGAAACTGAACCCCTTAGCTCCTTCTCGTTCCAATCCATTATATTTCGCCCGACGCTCATAAGATCCCAGCTTGCTAGACACACCGCACAATGCTACACGCGCCGCACATGCTACGCACGCCTCACATGCTACGCACGCCTCACATGCTACGCACACAGCACATGCTACGCACGCCGCAGATGCTACGCACGCCGCAGGTTCTACGCACAGCACACATGCTACACACACAGCACATGCTACACACATTGCAGATGCTACACACGGCGCACATGCTACACACACTGCACTTGCTACACACACTGCACTTGCTACACACGCCGCACATGCTACACACCTTTGCTTGCCCTGTCAGTGCTTCGCTGTTCCTCCAGCTTTCAAAGTCTCAGAAATCACCTAGAGCAACCTTGACTGTGCCTGGGGCAATGGTACTGCTCTGCACCTCCACACACACACACACACATACCTCTCTCTCTCTCTCTCTCTCTCACACTCACACACTCACTCACACACTCACACACTCACACACTCACACACTCACTCACAATCACTCACACACATCTCTCTCTCTCACTCACTCACACACCTCTATCTCTCTCTCACACTTGTACACACACACACACACCTCTCTCACACACACACACACACTCACTCACACTTGTACACACACACACACACAGACCCTTTGATTGTCTCAGTACCTCAGTACTGTCATTAACACTCATTAAGTGTGGTTTTTGTGAAGGCAGCAGTGTTGAGGCACCCACTGCATTATTCATACGAGCCCCTTCTTGAAATGCAGCAGGCGGCTCAAAACATCTTTCTATATAGGTCACTTCCTCCCTCTCGTTCTCCCTCTCTCTGTCTCCCTCCCTCTGTCTCCCTCCCTCTGTCTCCCTCCCTCTGTCTCCCTCCCTCTGTCTCCCTCCCTCTGTCTCCCTCCCTCTGTCTCCCTCCCTCTGTCTCCCTCCCTCTGTCTCCCTCCCTCTGTCTCCCTCCCTCTGTCTCCCTCCCTCTGTCTCCCTCAGTCTGTCTCACTCCCTCCCTCCCTCTGTCTCTCTCCCTCTGTCTCCCTCCCTCAGTGTCTCCCTCTCTCTGTCTCCCTCCGTTTCATTGTCCTTCTATTTTTCCCCTGTCTCTATCTGTCTCTCTTTCTGGAAGTAGAAATTAAAGGGTGGATAGACTGCTAATTTTAGCAATGCAGAAATCATGGGCATGCCCCAGTCAAAAGTTTGCTTCATCACTAACAAGAAAAAAAAACCTGTGACCACAATTATGTCAGAAGACCTGCTAGACCGAAAACGACCACTGCGGTGGAAGACTGGAAAACACTCTCTATTGTGAAGAAGATCCCCCGGTAACAGCCCAACAGATTAAACATGTCTGCTGGATGCAGGTGCACTATAAGATGTGTCGAAGACTACACCAGCAGTACTACAGAAGGTACACTATAAGATGTGTAGAAGACTACACCAGCAGTACTACAGAGGGTACACTATAAGATGTGTAGAAGACTACACCAGCAGTACTACAGAGGGTACACTATAAGATGTGTAGAAGACTACACCAGCAGTACTACAGAGGGTACACTATAAGATGTGTAGAAGACTACACCAGTAGGACTACAGAGGGTACACTATAATATAGAAGACTACACAAGCAGGACTACAGAGGGTACACTATAAATTGCAAACCACTGATAAGCCTGAAGAACAGAAAGGTGAAACAGTTCACTAAAAAGCCCCAAAAAGTTTTGGAAAAACTCTTGTGGACAGATGAAACAAAGATGAACATGTACCAAAGTGATGACAACAGGAAAGTGTTAAAGAATAGGAACGCCCATGATTCAAAGCGAATCACCTCATCCGTGAAACACAGGTGTTACGGCGTGGGCTTGTACTTGTCTTCATGGCTGATGTGACAGCTTGGGACCTGGAGTGTGCCAAACCCTTAATGAACACATACAAATTCAATATGCTGGGGTTATTTAGAAGAAACTACATAACAATTAACGGTTATTATGATGTCCACGCATGCACAGTGAGAAAGACAATGACAAAAGCATTCCCAAAGGCTGTGGGTGTGTGTGAAACGATAGCGTAAAAACATTGTCTTTAGTGCCAATGTTAATGTGAAGGAGACGAGCCGAACAACAAGGTGGAAACGCTACTGCAGAATAATGGCGATGTGCGATATAAAGGTGTTGCTGCTTGCTGGTATCTTATCTACAGTGGGTTGACTCTTGTGATGGGCCTCTTCCTGTTTTTCCAACCAATCAAAGCATTTCCTTACCACTGTCACTCTTCTATTGGATCACTTTCCTTTCCATGATCATTGACGTTGAACTGACTGGGTGTTTACTGCAATTTAGAGACTTGAAATTACCCAAAACTAATGGGGAGTTGAAAAGGTTTTTGTGTGTGGGTGTGTGTGTGTGTGCGTGCGTGTGTACCAAGTGGCAACCTTCCGGTCTCTCTCCTGAAACCAATAAGGAAGTGAGTTAAACTGCAATTCATTGACTGGCCGCTTGAGGCTGGCTGCAGAAGTGAGTCAAATCTGTATCTCCCCCATGTTAAAATGATCAACTTTACAGCAGAAAAAAACATGTTTACAGCCTGGTTCTCTATTTGGATTTGGTCTATACAGCTAATTTTGCCCTTCATAACAACAGTGAGGGGGGTGATTTTTTTTTTATAACTCATCCGTTTAGTTGATTAATATTTAAAGTTCTGCATAATTAAGGGTGTGTCCAGCGGATTCCCGCATTACCGGATGCCTGCATTTTCATAAATAGCGTAACATTTAATAACACTGATTATATTTGGAAGTATTTTTTGACATGTCCTCAAAGATATGTGTAAGAAATTAGCCTGTTATTACTCAGTAAACAGCATCCAGGCTCCTCAGCTCCATCCACGTACCGCCTCTTTGACCATTTTCGTTTATCCGGGAGTGACGCGCTGCCAAGATGGCGGCGGTCGGCTACGCCCACTTTAGGCTTCAAAAACGGTCTTCAGAAACCTACGGGTGACGTCACGGATACTACGTCCATATCTTTATACAGTCTAAGGTGTGTACCAATAGCCTCCTGTCTCAAGGCGTGTCACAGTAAAGGTTCACCAGCCCTCTGTGTGTGTGTGTGTGTGTGTGTGTGTGTGTGTGTGTGTGTAAGGCAATCATCCTTGTGTACCCAGCCTCCTGTCTCAAGGTGTGTGCCACACCAAAGGTTCACCAGCCCTCTGTGTGTGTGTGTGTGTGTGCATGTGTGAGTGTGTTTGTGTGTGAGTGTGCCTCCTGTCTCAAGGTGTGTGTCACAGTAAAGGTTCACCAGCCCTCTATGTCACCTGGGTCCTTCAGTTCTCATCTGACGTTGAGTAAATGTCCCACATCTCAGAGGTGTGTGTGTGTGTGTGTCTACTTGGTCTGGCAAGCCGTTGAGACAGATCTGGGTCAGGGCGATACCGTGTGTTTCGAACACAAGCCTTCTATCCAATGACACGTAGAAGCACACACACACACACACACACACACACACAAACACAGGCACACACACACACGCATAAACTAAAGACACACACTTATGGATACAAACATCGACATATGTTGGCCAGTGACTTAAGATCCAAACAGAAATCTAAGCAGAACCCCTTTTATATTCTAAATAATACAAGTAATTAGAAGATGAATTACAAATTCAAAACCTCTGTACTTTTTTTCTACTTTTTAACCCTACACTGCACAAAAAACATTTCACAGTTCGTTTTACCTGATTCTTATGTAACATGTGACATCTGATTCAGTTTCATTTCATATGTACAGTACATTCAATGAAATTCTGTCTGATAATTAAAATCAATTTCCCCCTCCACACTACAGTACAGGAACAAATAGGAGTATACACTTTCATTACACTTACATATTGTATTTCTTACACAATCGAAAATTGCACCGGGCGTTGAAAATGTCATTTTAGAAAAACGTTATGAATTGTCTGTACTAATTCATTTCTAATTGATTGCGATGCTCAAATGTCTTAAAGGTGTATTGGGAAAAAACTAAATTGGTTTTAATGGATTTCTTGGTGGGACAGTTCCAGCCAGTGTGCTTGATTGACTCACACCCACACACACACACAGGTTGTGTGTGGCTGGAAACGTTGCCTCTGTCATTTCTTTAAGCTGTGCACGATTCATCTCATAAATCCAAAATGGCTACCTGCGTGGCTGACAGACTCACTATACAGGGCTAATCGCACCACACAGTGCCATTAGGCAACCCCATTCAGATCCCATCAAGTCCGTTTTAGAGCCGATCTGATTGGTGCAGAAACACTAAAGCGCAGTGCGAAACATAACAACCTCAAAAGTGCAGCATCATTGAGTATCCTCCAGCCCGAGAACCACAGGTAGTCCTGTGTTGTTATGACGACGAACCAATGAAGGTATACATAATAAAAAAAATTATGTATACATGTATACACGTACAGATTTTATGTAGGCTATTCATTCCCCAAACCTGTCTTAAGGCAACTAATATTGTCTTCAGATTCATAAAGCTGGAGTGCTCAGGGGAATATACAGTTTGTTAGGTCCGATATTATGAGCTCAAACACGGGTCTAGACATACTATTGATAACACTGATAGTCACAGTTAGTAAGAAGTTAGGCAAATTAATGGCCTTATGTTTTGGATACGGAGGTCGGAATACGCAAAGGGAGAAACCTACAAATAATCATCCTGAACAACTATGTTGTTACAAGGAGATGCAACCTTGATATAACATGGCGGCTTGGGCTTCAGGCTCACACGATTTGGTCTATAGACCGATGCTGAGGGAAACAAACGTCTGAATTGTGCTGCCGGGGTAAACAAATCTTTTTCAAGTTCCCCTTGTCCGACATAAAAGCGTTGAACAGGCATGGAGACGAGAACGACGGTCCTTTGGTCTGGCATTTGTATGGACGTAAAGTACAGGATATCATGAATCTGCAAGCATTCAATTGTGCTCTTACGTCTCCATGCACGTCCCATACGGAGAAGGCGCGGTGGGAGGAGGGCTCGTTTAAGTCAGAGATTCGGGAATGGCACGAAGAGAGGAACGGGATCAAGAATCATTTCCTAAATATAGACTGTGCCTGTGATTTCGGTGACGGCTCGGTAGTCCCGTTCGCCCCAGCTAAAGCGCCTGATCTGCTGAGAGCGGATGCTCAGTAAGCAGCTTACCACACAGGCGCTAGCTCGCATCCCTGGTCTATAGGCTGTTCGTCTGTGTAAGTATGAGAGTTGAACATCAAAGGGCTCGGATCGCGTTTTTACGCCGCAAATCCACTGCCAATGGCGCTAACAGTCTGGGAAATTCCTTTACTGTACGCAATATCTAGGAGAGAGAGAGAGCGCTCGATGTACAGTTGACAGTGTACGCATGTGGGTTTCCAGTGTTTCTCTTGTGTTATCGGTCACAGACACACAACGTGAATACCCACATTAACATGTGGACATTCAATAGTAAAGTGAATGTGTCGATCAATGCTACCTTCAGACAGTCCCGCCTCCAGCATTCAGTGGCCCCTCCCTGTAAGATCATCTCCCCTGAGGATATTACAATTAGTCGGGCATCATTCCTTCCAAAAGATTCCCATTCTTCACAAATATACAAGAGAGACAACCTCATGATGATGTTTTTAATGTTGATTCTTAATGTTGATTCTCAGTTGATTCTTCTCAAACGTATTTGAAACTTTGTTCGTGAAATTCTAGGTTCCTAAATCAGGAGAAAGAGCTGAAAAAAAACAGAATTTCCCAACAAGACTTTCTGGAAAACCAGAGAATGCAATGAACATGCCCTAGAGATTTCCAAACCTAACGCTCAGACCACCTCCAGTGGGTCCTTGCAAAGCTCCTTTAATGTTTACTGGCGTCACTGTCAGTTTTCCTTGCCATTGTTCCTGTAGAGCATGTCTAGTGTTTTTGCATCATTTTCATTTCAAGGGATTGTGGTAATTTTCTGAATGCCAATGAGGGTCTCTCTAGAAGGTAATAATCACCTGGGTTCCCCAAGGTTGCCTCTCCTGCTCTAAAGACATGAATAAGTAATTAAATGAAATCTAATTTCATTTATTTCATTTTCGGAGCAGCTGAATCTAATTCCACCTGTGCCCTCAAAGGACGGCACCCACATGACCCTCAGGTTTATTTAAAAGATCACACAAACAGACGTGAATGTGTGCAGGAATGCTAAATATTTTCCATTCATACTGAAATAAAGAGAGAGCCAATCGGAGGCAATATTGCTGGAAGCAGGAAACGTACTGCGGCAGAACTCAACGGAGGTTCAGACAAGCAGCTGTCTGTGTAATATTAAGCTGAATATGAAACACCGTTAAAGCGTCATGCTCGCGTGACACATGAAATATCATACTAATATTAGATGTTTCATCTTCTCTCTCCGCATGTGTCTTTGTATTCACAACAACCAGACTGGAATTTAAGACCGGTTCCAGTTTGACCTTAAAGTGCTTGAAAAAACGTATGAATTTCATTTACACGTAAGCGTACACAGGACGATGTGTCCACAAGTATGCTAATAGACCATGTCCGCCAATATCAAAGTCAGTGAAGAAAAGTATTTGGTAATCCGATTGCAAACCTCCGACCGGCTCTCTCCATGGGCTATGTCGTTCAACACCACCGCCATTTTGGATTAGAAATGACAGGTCGTGACCTGGAAATGCCTCTCAGCCGACCTCTGGCAGGTCAGAGCATCAGAGGTCTTCCGGCCGTGTGACACAAACAACACTTGGCATTCGTGTCCAGGCTGGAACAGTTGAACCCTGGGACGCCGACAGACATGAGAACAAGTCACGCTACAGCATGACTCAACTTCCCCTCGACCCCCCCACTTCTGGCTCGACCAACATCCCAAAACACCTGACCACTCCTGATTCACACTGGAATCACATGTTGTTTTTGCCGAAGAGCAAAGCTGGTGATGTTGATGCAAAAATAGAAAAAAGCGGTACCCAGGCCCGGCAGCTGAGAATTTCCCTAATCCGCGGTGTCAGCAGTCCTCACTCCAGAGGTGGAAATTGTATATTGAATATCAATGGATCACGCTTCGTTTAATCTGCTCTATTACTGAACATTTATTAATAGGAAGGCCGTGGAGGAATACTAATCAGACGTAGGCTTCGATCAGGGCTCGGGAAGGCACGTGTTCAGACGTAAGTTACGGAAAAGAAATATCCGCGATCGAGGTAGTTTATTATTATAACATGACTGTTATCCATCCATCAATGAGCATGCCCTTTACATTCATTCTTCCCGTTCTATACTTTAATCTTTCTCTCCCCGGTAAGAAATCCACTGATGAATACGGCGACGGGAACACGCGTCCCTGCAGAGGTGGTAAAGAGGTCGGCGGAGGACAAAGGAAATAAATGCTCTGTCATACGCAGAGTGTGTGTGTGTGTGTATAAAGTCACCAGGGTTGGTGGTCACACAACTGAGTGTCCTTCAGCCATATCTGTGAGAGCATAGAATGAGATGCACCTACGTGTGTGTCTGAAGGCAGCCTGTTCTAGACAAGGGCAGCTCTCGAGAAGAAAGTGTCTGAAAGTGTCATTTCCTTTGCACAGGATTTATAGTCACCTCTTATGGCAGGCCATGTGGATCTGCTGCCATCAGCTTCTTGCTTGGTTAAAAAAAACTGGTTAATCCCAACTGGGAAACGTGGAGGTGGGTACATCAGGTTTTGGGGGTGCTTTGCTGCAGGAGGACTGGTGCACTCATGCGGAAGGAACATGGTGTGGATATATTAAAGCGACATCTCAAGACATCATCAGGAAGTTAGAGCCTGTTTGAAAATGGCTTACAAATGGACAATTATCCAAAACATACTTCAAAAGTCGTTTTAAAATGGCTTAAAGAATTGGAGTGGACATCACAAAGACCTGACCTCAATCTTATAGAAAACCTGTGGGAAGAACTGAAAAAGAATGCGCGAGCAATGAGGCCTACAAAACTGACTCAGTTACACAAGTTCTGTCATGAGGAATGGGCCAAAATTCTGGACACTTATTGTGGGAAGCTTGTGGAATGCCACCTGAAAGGTCTGACCCAGGTTAAACAATTTAAAGGCAATGCTATCAAATACTAATTTAGCGCATGTCTTCTGACCCAACGAGAATGTGCTGAAAGAAATAAAGAATTCTCTATTATTTTGACATTTCACTTTCTGAAAATAATGTGGGGATCCTAACTGACCTAAGGCAATCCAATCAAACTTGTCTCACGCCGCAGCTTATTGTAGAAGACACAGGAGAGTTGCGTGTGCACGTGGCTGTGGCTCTCTATTTGTGTTTGTGTGTGTGTGTGTGCACGCGCGCATGTGTGTTTCTAATTGGGTGACAACTGACAAGCATCACAATCTCAAGTTAATGACAGGCTAGATGGAGGAATTGGTTTGAGGAAGATGTTTTCAGCGTCTAAAACCACTTTAAACCCTGTACCTCCCAAATCCCCTTTTCAATAATTGACTGAAGCTATAATGATGGACGCGGATGTGAGCTGCCTTCCAGAGGAGATGAAGGGCGTTCGTCTGCATTCCAACCCAGGCCTGAGCGCCATCCTGGGCATTGTTAATGATGACCCACAGCCTCCCTTGGTTCCCCTGGCACCGTGGAGCCCTGTTCGGAGACCGAGCCCTGAGCAGAGGCAAGCTGCAATTAACAGGGCTGTCAGCACTGTCTGGCTTTAACGAAGGCTACCACTGTCACTATCGACCAGTGTCAACACACTCTGTACAGGAAGACAGCACTGGGGGAGAGGGAGGACATGGGCCGGGAGGGGGATAGGAGCCGGGATAGGAGGGTGAGGAGAAAGGGCATCGGCGAGGTGATTAAAGTGCGAGTTAGGGGAGGGAGGTTGGATTATATTCTGTTTGGGCTTCAACCCGTCATCTAGGAACCTCAGGAGCCCGTAAATCGGACTCCTTTGAGAGTGCAGGGCCTCACTTATTCGTTTTGTTTGACAAAACCGCTAATCATTTTTTAAATGTTTTCTGGAGCTATCAACAGGATTGTCTTTTATTGATTTTGCTGCACACATGGATACATTTTTTTTTTCACTTATGCGCCAATTGCTACAAACGAACGGAAACACAGACATACACACAACCCAATTGAACGTAAACACAGACATACACACAACACGAACGAACGGAAACACAAACACACAACACGAACGAACACAGCCATCCCAAACCTGACAGGGTTAGTATCCCGACAGAAATGATGTGATCGATTAACAAATGTATTATGTCCCAACTTGTATCTTAACTGTGACAAACCCTGGTCAAATGTCCCCTCCGGTGTGAGGGAGGCCAATCGCACGAGGGAAGTCTGACTACCTTTGGCAGGGCTCTGAAACTCGGACTGGTTTTTGTTTCGACCGGCTGGTTAATTGCCCTCGCCTGAATAATTCCCTCAGAATGACTGGATCAAAGACACGTGTGTTTCAGCCCTTCAGAAAAGAAGTTCAATATATCGGACTCACGGACTCCAAGGAAAAAATGGAAAAGTGAAATGTTTTACTTGATGCTGTGCGAATAAATAATAACTAGAGATGCACCGATTGGGAAATGCTGGGCCGATACCGATGTTTAAAATAACAACTTGTCTGATGCCGATACCGATGCTGTTTCAGGAGCAGAAAGAAATCTTCATTACAAAATGTACGAATCACATCGGTACCGGAAAAATGTACAGGCAAAACGTCGGTATCAGACGATGTTTTGCCTGGTTGACTGCGCGAAATGTACGAGACACAATATATGTAAAATTGTCCACTGCCTCGCCTAGTGTCTTCTGATTGGCTGATGAGCCGATGTCAGTCACTCGGGCAAAACATCGTCTGATACCGATGCCGATGTACTGACGACGCATCCCTGCGAACAATATTTGAAAACATGAAACAGAGTTAAACACATGCTGGGCCTTAACAAAACAAAAATCGATTTACATCCTGGGAAAAATTATAGAATATACATTATGCAGAACAGGTACATGGCAGTTTTTCTTTAATGTCCGGAGCAGGCATACAGTAATGTCTAGCTGTATCCTATTACTTAGAGAGAGTTAGAGAAACCAATAGAGACATTGTGATCGACATCTATGTACATACAGAGAGATACACGTGCAGGAAGACAGAGAGAGGGAGTGAGATAAAGGTCTGTGATTAGTGTGACGACTCTTATTCTACGTATATTCCGATAATGCAGAAACCGGAATTCCCATGTCGGTAAAGTCAACTGTACTAAATCCAGGGTCTGGTTGTGCGTCTCAGCCTGGACTCAGTGGGCTTTCACTCCCCCCCCCACTCCCCCGTTCTTCCCCGCCCGTCTATAGCAGGATGCGGTACTTGAGCGCACGAGGGACCCGGTTGATGACCAGCCGGCCGTCGTAGCTGAGAGAGGCGAAGAGCCACGGGTCAGCTGAGGACCACTCAACGGCGTACACACTGTCCTCGTGCTCCTCGTACATTGATATGATGCTGTCCTGCAGGGGCTCCTTACTCCTGACACACACACACACACACACACACACACACAGTTAAAAACAAGGCTACAGACACCAATACACGCACACTGGTGCAGTTCGATGAGTCATGATGTCTACTGGTTTTCTTTGCGTTCCCGCTCAAGGTCCCGAGTGCAGCATTTCTCCGCACAGCCGTCACACTCTGACTCAGTCTTCAGCTCTCTCAGACCAAAAAACGCTGAAGTAGTTGCTGTTGACATTCTAACCAGAGACGTGTAGAACTCAGAGGAATACATATGATTACGTTTGGTTTGGTCTAGAGTGGTCTACTTTAATAGTTCCTTTTCGTGGCCAACATTTTTGAATGTTAAATTGCAGGGGGGCTGTGGCTTAGTGTGGGAGTGGCCCTTAACTAGTGTGGGAGTGGCCCTTAACTAGTATGGGAGTGGCCCCCGACTATTTATTACTTGCCACTTCTGTGTTGTACCAGTTGAAACCAGCAGACACTATTAAAAGGGTCTCATTTGCCCTGATTTGACTGTAATGCAGTGGTCACCAGATCGCAACCAAAAAGGTTGTTGGTTTCATCCCAGGAGCTAACAACGTTAGACACATGACCCCGGACAGTTGTGGCTGAGATAGTCCTCAGTGGTGTTACTGAGAGGACCGTACTTTTCATCATGGTGGTTGTCCTCTCCGTCGCTGAGGTCGTCGTCATCCACCAGGTGACCGAAGGGCTCAGAGGAGATGGACACCATGTTTGACAGGATCACCCTGCTGTCACTGCTGCCCGTCAGGACCAGCTGATCGTGGGAGTGGTTGTAACGCACACTCCACACCCTGTGCACACACACGCGCACACGACACACACACACACGCACACACACGACACACAAAGAGTAACCAGGAATGGGTGATTAGTTCAAAATGTTCTGTTCCATTTCTCACCCTCGAGGCCTGTATCATGAACTTAACTCGCAGGTCGGCACGCGGTTCAGACCTGTCATTTTGCGCCTCAGAAACGTCGCAAATAAGGACGGGAATACATTTCTGTCTGTGAGAGGTGAGATGATCAGCTAGGACGCAATAAGTAAATGGAGCAGTAACTGTCCCCTCCACTATGTGAGAATAGCACCTGCTAGTAGGTGGCCTAGAAGTTAAGGGACCTAGAACAGAAGAGATGACATGAGTAATCAGCCCATTGTGTACAGAGGAAGAGGGAGCAAAAGGTTTCAGAAATATTTTTTGGGGGGAATCAATAACAACCTGGCAGATCGTGGATGGACTGTCAACACCAACAGCAGATAGGCGTGTGGTATTTGACAAATGAGCTCACTCTATATAGCGTTGTGACTTTAACGAATCGAAGGAGTAAACCCAACATCAAATTCACGGAGGAGATTGAAGTCGGATTCATTATGTCTGGAGGCTTGAATAAATATTCGGCCGGGCTTTCAGATGAACCAAATGTGATCCGCTGTCAGTTGTCGGTCGGTTCTCGTGTGCGGTTCAAAATACTGACCACCGCAGGGCTGTTTCAGTACGTGAGTGTGGTTCTGGGCTTCTGTCAGTACGTGAGTGTGGTTCTGGACTTCTGTCAGTACGTGAGTATGGTTCTGGACTTCTGTCAGTACGCGAGTGTGGTTCTGGACTTCTGTCAGTACGTGAGTGTGGTTCTGGACTTCTGTCAGTACGCGAGTGTGGTTCTGGACTTCTGTCAATACGCGAGTGTGGTTCTGGACTTCTGTCAGTACGCGAGTGTGGTTCTGGACTTCTGTCAGTACGTGAGTGTGGTTCTGGACTTCTGTCAGTACGCGAGTGTGGTTCTGGACTTCTGTCAGTACGCGAGTGTGGTTCTGGACTTTGTTTCCGTGCTGTTTAATTTGTGTTGCCATGAGGCTAGTTAATTAAGCTAATCATTTTCTAAACATTATCTCAATCTCTCTCCTTAGCTCTCTTCCTGTTCTTTCTTTCATTCTCCATCACCCCCCACCCCTCCTGTCTCCTTATTAGCCGAGGGCAGAGCTCAGCGGTGAATCCTAGCTTCTTATAGAGAGGGATTGAAGGATAACCGGGCTGTTGACAGAAAATCCGGCTCAGTGCACCCTTTCCCTACGCTCGGCTAATCCTCTTCCCTCCTAAAAAATAGTCCCTAATACCCAGAGCCCGGAGGCGCTACTCAGAGAACATACAGAGGAACCTCCCATCCATCGCCACATAATCACATCTGCTGCTATGGATACATGTGGCCGTCCTCTCTCTGTTAGAGACCATCTCCTACGTCTGCCTGTCTCTCTGTGTGTGTGTGTTGTGTCTATATCATGCCGTGATTAATGTGCTACTCCAGCTGCATTAGCGGCATGGTTCAGCTATCAGACAGAGTCCATCTATTCAGAGTCTCGTGAGAGAGAGACAGAGCGCGTCAATACACGCACACGCGCACGCACGTACCTCTGACTGCATCGAGCGGCATTCAGCTACTTAGCCCTGAGCACTGCAGCTTAACGTTTCATAGCGACTACAGTTAGTTAGCACATGGCTCGAGGAATAACCTTCACCTGAACACGGAAGTAGAGTGCGCCTAATCTCTGACAGACATGTTTTTAGAGATGGACGTTTTGTCCACAGGGCTAGCATGGTAATTTAATTAATACATATTAGTCGCCAGCACTGTGTGCGCACGCCGACTAGTGCCGATGACAGGTTTGTGTCTGTTAAGATGCTAGCGGCGCCGCTCCTCATTGGATTTCACAAGCAGACAAACCCACTCTAGACGAGATATTTTTGTTTTAAACGAGCCATAAAGGAACCATACAAATGCAGGAAAATGTAAATTATGTCATAAAGGTTATAGTGAGGATATATTTAACAAAGAGTTTGCTATTGTGGTGGTTTTACGTTAATATAGTCAACTTCCCAACAATTTTCTGTAGTTTATTTTAGTCCGGTCGGTGCATAGCATTGCCATCCTCGAACAACGAAAACAAATAAAGGCATATATTTCAAGCAATGGCGGAAAACACAGGCTGGAACAGACCTGACAGGCTAGTGGTTAATTCTGCACATAGGTAGCAAGCAAGTCATTCACGTATACATTTCCCTCACATTAACCTGCGATATATACTCACATCTGTGTCCGGCATCACTAGCCAAGTGATGTTTTCATGCAGCGACACGTGAACCGGCTTGAGTACAGAAGCCAATCCTTTCCCATTAAAATCCGTGCAGCTACGGGCGATTGCAAGGAATATCGAAACACCCTTTCCCCTCTCAATATTAACCAGAGATTAACCTGAGTACTACAATAATAACTCGAAGAGAACAATTAAAGGAAACGAACTAAAACCGAACAGTTTTCCCTTTTATCTGTGATTTAATATTAGGGGTAGAGTCCAAGTAAAAAAAACGCCCATGATCCGCCTCTATGTGGATCTACCAGGTCGTACTAACAGCTAGCGAGCTAATGAACATAAATGTGTCATGTGCTTTATCTCACCCTGCTACATACTGGCATTCACAGTGGGATTTTAACATGCATGTGTGATCATGTTACCATGCTTGTAATGGTGTTTTTTCTCCAACACACACACATGCACGTACTCCAGTCTGCTGCTATCCAGGCATTCAGGTTTGATATACAGCGACAAGGATTTGAACACCTGGCTGGAATGACGCATCTGGACAGCCAGGTGGTGTTCCAGGCAACTGTGCCACTTGAGGACCCGTCAGTTTATTTAGATTTTTTAGACATATTTTTGAATTGCCATTATCTGGGTTGCCGATAATTTTTGAAGTCATTGTATCTTGTGTGTGTGTGTGTGTGCCCGTGTGTGTGTGCCCGTGTGTCCGTGTGTATGTGTGTGTGTATGTATGTGCCCGTGTGTGTGTGTAGGTGTGTGTGTGCCCGTGTGTGTGTGCCCGTGTGTGTGTGTGCCCGTGTGTGTGTGTGCCCGTGTGTGTGCGTGCCCGTGTGTGTGCGTGTGTGCCCATGTGCCCGTGTGTGTGTGTGTTTGCGTGTGTGCCCATGTGCCCGTGTGTGTGCCCGTGTGTGTGTATGTGTGTGAGTGTCTCTCTGAGGTGTGTGACAGAAACCCACCAGTGAGAGTGCTCCTCCAGAGTCTTCACTGGCTCACCAATGTTTCTCACATCCCAGAATTTCACCTTGCAGTCGTCCCCGCAGCTGGCCAGGTAGTACTGCTTGTTGGGATTGAAGTCCAGGTCTCTCACCAACTGGCCGTGAGCGTTCTCTATGCAGTAGATCTGCCTGGAGACCAGCGGGAAGGGTTGGAGACGGAGAAGCAGGCGTGGATGGGAAGAGGCGGGAAGAGAGAGAACAAGTCGAGATGGGGATTTGGGAGAGAAAAAGAGAAGGACGTTGCAGGGAGAATACAAGGAGGGAGTGAGAGATGTGAGAAATAAAGAGCCAATGAACGACACAACAACAGACGAGGGAAGCCTGTACTTTAATAGAGTAGGTGTGAAGGCCAACCTGCCCTTCCTGTCCTGTGAATGCCTGCTGACGGTTTCTAAAGACACAAGTCACACGGCCTTGGCTTCCGGATCCTTCGTCAAAATGCTGAGGCAAGATAATTGTTGGGCATGAAGAAAGCACAGACATAACGGAGTGGAAGACTCTGCTCTCCTCTTCATTTCTCCAGAGGAACAAGTCCACTCACCTTTCCTCCCCTGGTTTGATCCTTCTCTCTACACATCTCTCCCCTGGTTTGGTCCATCCCTCTACACATCTCTCCTCTGGTTTGGTTTGATCTTTCTCTCTACACATCTCTCCCCTGGCTTGGTCTTTCCCACTACACATCTCTCCCCTGGTTTGGTCTTTCCCTCTACACATCTCTCCCCTGGTTTGGTCTTTCCCTCTACACATCTCTCCCCTGGTTTGGTCTTTCCCTCTACACATCTCTCCTCAGCCCATCCCCCCTCTAACACTCACGACTCTCATGGCATCTTCCCGCCTCTACCGTTCTGCCGACTGACGAGGAAGGGTGGCGTATAGAACAGCTTTACCCACAATGCTCTCTGCCGTTCACCAACAGACATAACCTACCCTTCTGCTTGCTGATCTCATTATGCAAATAACATGCTAAATAAAAACCTAATTTAAAAGGTAAAATACAATGACCTGCTGCGGAGCTTGCGAGTTCTGGACCACAGTCTCTATAGCATTATGCCTATTGGGTTTCTCTGGTTCTGACGACTACAGCAGACTAGAGTGGGACTTTGCCATTAGCGTCTTCTAACCAAAGAAAATGTGAACACCATTTAATCTTGCGGCTTAAAAAAAAAACATGAGATGGTATTTTGACGCGTGACGCTTCACACCAATTCCGTGTTCCAGTGTGTGTGTGTGTGTGTGTGTGTGTGTGTGTGTTTCATAAAATCTGCACCCAGTGGAATAGGATGCGTGGGAGAAATGGAGCAGGAAATTGGGTTAGTTTCGGTGCTTCCAAAATACTTCGGAGCATCCGGCTTCGGTCCCTACACCCAGCAAACATGAAACAGGGATCCTGAGCCTAGCCTTGCTAGCATCACTAGGACAAAGTAAATGGTATCCTGAGCCTAGCCTTGCTAGCATCACTAGGACAAAGTAAATGGTATCCTGAGCCTAGCCTTGCTAGCATCACTAGGACAAAGTAAATGGTATCCTGAGCCTAGCCTTGCTAGCATCACTAGGACAAACTAAATGGTATCCTGAGCCTAGCCTTGCTAGCATCACTAGGACAAACTAAATGGTATCCTGAGCCTAGCCTTGCTAGCATCACTAGGACAAACTAAATGGTATCCTGAGCCTAGCCTTGCTAGCATCCCTTCTGACAAAGTAATAGGGATTATAGGCCTTCCTAGCCTAAGCCTGCGGACACAGTGAAACCAAATCTGAACTCATCCTCCCTTTCGGCAATAAGAGCCAGCACAGGCAATTACACACACGCGCACGCACAAGCACAAGCACACACACACACAAGCACAAGCACACACACACACACACACACACACACACACACACACACATCACCCCAGTAGGTGATAAATCGCTATGCTGAGGGGATAGACTGGATACCTCACACTCTCACCACAGGTCTTTGTTTCTATGACAACAGCGGTAGGGGGAAAAAAAAGGAGTGCAATCATTTCATCGTTTATCAAAATTAAAGCCCGGCTTTGAGTGGAGGGGGGGTGGCTGGGAGGGGGGTGGCTGGAAGGAGAGGAGGGGGGGGCGAGACCGACCATGCATAAAAGTAAGGGAGTATGTCATCAGTGGTGTTGGTTGATTGAGAGATATCTCAGAGCAACGGAGTGTCACATACGTTACCGTTTGTACAGGAGGACAAATTTGGGAGCTGTGCCAATAGACCGGCATGGAAAGCATTCACCTGACATTTTCTAATTAACTCATAAATGTGGTTTCAGTGGAGAGAGGTGGAGGACAACATCTCCACCACCTCCACGCCCACGGCTGAGGGTCTAAAGTCCCGCTGATGCCACCAGAGACATCCACGAGACACAGCTTTGGATGGGAAGGTCATGAATGACTCGCTTGACAGACGTTCAGAGGGTTAACAGCAAATGAATAAACTGATTGTCAATCACTTCAGGCAAACCTTTCATGAACGGTTAGCATGCAACTACGAAGGACTGCGAGGAATTCGCTACTTTAACTGTTTCGCTATCACTCCAAACCACTGGGGAGATTTTCCCTCGTTTCGGACGATACCGCATTTTGTGTTACACCATGAGATGAAAAGAGGTGTGTTTGCAAAAAATAAAAAGTTGAAAAAAAAACTAATATCAATTTTTTTTTCTCAAATAATTTTCAAGACAAGGCAGAACATAATTGATGGCTTACGTCTTCACCTCCCTAAGTCAATAGGTGCGTAGAGACCAGCACCCTATATTTGCCAGCGATTACAGCCACGTACAGAGTCTATTGGGATACGTCTAAAAGCTTGCACACAGAAACAGCAATATCTGCTCATTGTTCTCTGCGAAATTGCTTAAGCTCCGTCAAGTTGGATGTGGAGATTTGGTGAATACCAATTTAAACTCTTTCCACATTCTCAATTGGATTACATCCTGTCTGGTTTTCCCCCGTGTCTTCACATCTCGTGTGACTGTTTAAATGCCCGCTGTGAGTTGCCTCTACCTGGAGTGTGACGGGGCAAATTGCAGTGGCATCAATCACACCGGAGAGCTGCCAGCAGCCTATCACAGACCGGCAGCATATCACAGACCGGCAGCATATCACAGACCGGCAGCATATCACAGACCGGCAGCATATCGCAGACCGGCAGCATATCGCAGACCGGCAGCCTATCGCAGACCGGCACCCAATCGCAGACCGGCACCCAATCGCAGACCGGCACCCAATCGCAGCCGGGCACCCAATCGCAGACCGGCACCCAATCGCAGACCGGCACCCAATCGCAGACCGGCACCCAATCACAGACCGGCACCCAATCACAGACCACAGTTATTAACACTTTATCCATCACACAAACACACATTCTATGTACGACACACATGCATGCTGACACACCTTCTACATGGTACAGAATAGCACTGCATTTCCATAAGCATCCAGTGGTGCAGGCCCTACAGCTGTCACCCAGCTGGAGGTGTGTGTGGGTGTGTGTGTGTCTCACTGCAGATTCGGTCCAAACAGAGTTTGGGAGTGATGGACTGTGAGAACATTCCTAGTGACAGGCCCAGCCAGAAACAGAACAGAACACACCACACACGTGCGCACGCGCCCACACACACGCACCCACACACACGTGCCTGGTGCAAGTCTGTGTCATGTGTCTCCGGTGTGCACTGTGTCTCCCAGTCAGCTGGATGGGGCAGCGGACAGGCTGTCTTTGGATAGATGAAGTGTCTCTGAGCCGGGCCGAGTTTAGGCTGGCACACAGCAAGATGAGACAGGGCACGCGCACGCGCACACACACACACACACCATGGAGAACAACTGCGTAGCCACTGGACCGTGCTCACAGACTGCCATCACACAGCTGCTGCACCAACTGGACACACACAGTATACACACATATACAAACCCACATACTGCACGCACACACGCACACACACACACACACACACAAATACTGCACTCACACACACACTCTGCCTCCTCACAACTCTACAGTCGCACTCAGCAGTGTCCTTGTCTTCCCGAAGGTCCCTACGTCTCTCCAAGCCCCAGGAGGTGGCGTCACATTACTCTCAGGGAGGAACACGGCTCCAAAATAACAACAAACTGGAAAACCACACAAAATAATAACATCTGTGTCTTTATATTTAGATGGAATGCATGATACCTTCATACACGGTCATGTACACCCACTCCACCCCGCCTCTCACACTCCGCCCCGCCTCTCACACTCCGCCCCGCCTCTCACACTCCGCCCCGCCTCTCACACTTCGCCCCTTCTTTCTTCCTCACCACCCCCTTTTCTCCCTCCCTCTCTAATTTCCTCCCTCCCTCTCCTCTCCTCTCCTCCCTCTCCTCTCCACTCCTTCCCCACATTCATCCCTCTCTTCCACCCTTTTCCTCCACTTACCTCCCTCCACCCCTCCCTCCCTCTGGTGAGTTGTCATTATCACAGTAATCAATACAGGTGATTATTATTCCTCCAGCGGTACCCACACAGTTTGACCTCACTCCATCACCCAAATCCCTCCCTCTCGCTCTCTCTCTCTCTCTACGACGCCCACCATATTCTTCTCTATTCTCTCCATCACCCAAACCCCTCCCACTATCCCACGCCCACCATCTCCTTCCCTATTCCCTCCATCTGTCTTTCTCCCTCTACCGCTCCCTCCATCTGACAGAGTGTCACCTTTGGACCCGAGCCAGCCGCCACAGAACAAGCTGCTGCTCACTGCAGAGACTGGGCTTGTCAGTCACTGCAGGTCAATGTGTAATGATTCTAGGTGTGTGTGTGTGTGCTGGGTGTGTGTGTGTGTGTGTGCTGGGTGTGTGTGTGTGTGTGTGCTGGGTGTGTGTGTGTGCTGGGTGTGTGTGATCAGCGTGTGCTGGGTGTGTGTAGTCAGCGTGTGCTGGGTGGGTGTAGTCAGCGTGTGCTGGGTGGGTGTAGTCAGCGTGTGCTGGGTGTGTGTAGTCAGCGTGTGCTGGGTGTGTGTAGTCAGCGGGTGCTGGGTGTGTGTGTGTGATCAGTGTGTGCTGGGTGTGTGTAGTCAGCGGGTGCTGGGTGTGTGTGTGTGATCAGTGCGTGCTGGGTGTGTATGTGATCAGTGCGTGCTGGGTGTGTGTGGTCAGTGTGTGCTGGGTGTGTGTGGTCAGTGTGTGCTGGGTGTGTGTGTGTGATCACTGTGTGCTGGGTGTGTGTGTGGTCAGTGTGTGCTGGGTGTGTGTGTGTGATCACTGTGTGCTGGGTGTGTGTGTGATCAGTGCGTGCTGGGTGTGTGTGATCAGTGCGTGCTGGGTGTGTGTAGTCAGCGTGTGCTGGGTGTGTGTAGTCAGCGTGTGCTGGGTGTGTGTAGTCAGCGTGTGCTGGGTGTGTGTGTGTGATCAGTGTGTGCTGGGTGTGTGTGATCAGTGCGTGCTGGGTGTGTATGTGATCAGTGTGTGCTGGGTGTGTGTGGTCAGTGTGTGCTGGGTGTGTGTGGTCAGTGTGTGCTGGGTGTGTGTGTGTGATCACTGTGTGCTGGGTGTGTGGGAACAGCGTGTGCTGGGTGGGTGTAGTCAGCGTGTGCTTTGTGTGAGGTGGGTGTGTGGTGTGTGTGTGTGGTGTGTGTGTGGTGTGTGAATGTAGTGTGCATCCAACTTACTTCATAGTGCGGAGGTCCCACCCTCTGATAGCTGTGTCGTTGGCTGTTGCTAGCTGGGTGCAGTTATGATGAGGACTCCACTTCCCAGATGTGAACTTTAATTGACCTTTACCCTCTAGGGTGGCACTGCTGGAGATCTGGTGGCGAAGGGGTAAATCAATACAAACGGTGACACGGGTGACAAGGGTAACGGGCAGCAAGGCTAATGTATGGATGGATCTGTTCAGACGGGCGTTCCCTAGTGAGTGGCTGACCTCACTTCACACAGCATAGAAGTCAATGACAGGTACTTTGACCCCTGAACAAATTAGTTATCATTGGGTTTATCATTGGGATAAGGTGTAATTCAGTCAGATAAAACCATGCACATCTACCAAATAGTCACCCACTTATGGAGAATATGAATTGACTTGGTGTCAAAGCGTGTCTGTTTTTCTGTGTGTGTGTGTGTGTGTGTGTGTATACATGCGTACAGCTGTGTGGAGATAGTGTGTGGGTGTGCCGTGAGCCGCAGGAGATGTTCTCACTTAATTCCAGCAGTGTCTCTAATTGATCACACACACACACAGCCTTAATCCACCCAGGACCTCTGAGACAGACATATCCACGAACTGACAGACATATCCGCAGACTGACAGACATATCCACAGACGGACAGACAGACATATGAATGACAGACATATCCGCAGACTGACAGACATATCCACAGACTGACAGACATATGACTGACAGACATATCCGCAGACTGACAGACATATCCACAGACTGACAGACATATGACTGACAGACATATCCGCAGACTGACAGACATCCGCAGACTGACAGACATATCCGCAGACTGACAGACATATCCGCAGACTGACAGACAGTGAGTCTGAAAGGGATTGTGTGAAAGGAGACGAGGTAGGAAAGTAGGGGAGAACAGAATCCCTGTCAGGCAGAGGAGTCCTGCTGTATCGCCCAGAAACGCCTTGTTAAATATAAAAACTAGGGTTGGTTGGTAGAGCCTGGATCGCCACAGGGTTGTGGGTTCAATTCCCATTGGGGACATGGTTGTAAATGTATCCGCCCTACAGTAGTGGCTCTGGATGAAGGCATCAGCGTAAAGATCGATGTAATTGCAGGAAATAAACGCCAATGTTCCTTTTTGCTGTCAATAGGCAGGCCGTCGGTCTCAGAGAGCTAAAGGACCCCGCAACCTGGTCTAGCAAGAGGCCCCAGAATACAGTACGGCCGATCTTGTTCACAACACCACTTGAGAAATCTTTCTAGGCTGCCAGAATCCACTTTTTTTCTCTCTAAATATCTCTCTCTTCTCTCCTTCCATTTCTCTCACCTCTATGCCCTGACTTCATTTGTAATGGCTGCCATGCCCAGGGCAGGCTGTGTCACTCCATAGTTCCCTGCTCTGCTGCCCAGTCTGACATCTGTGTCACAGCACAGGGGGACAGAGTGCTTTCCACTGGAAACACCTCTAGACGAAGAGTGGGGGAGAATGTGTGTGTGTGTGTGTGTGTGTGTGTGAGACACACGTTAGCATGAGCAAACACACACACACACACACACACACACTCTTCATGTATTGGTGCTCGGCTGGGCCTGTGACCTGACTGGCGTCTGCACATCGCTGTATGAGAACATCGGCTCATTATCCAGCAAGCACCACCTTGCTGTATGTCAGGCAGCCCATAGAGACAGCTGCTGATCGAACATTAAGAGACCAGCCCACACGGGCCCACACACACGTGCAGACACACACACACACACACACACAGACACACGTGCAGACACACACACATACACACACACACACAAATACACATACACACACACACACACAAAAACACAGATACATACACCAACACATACAGACACAGATTCCCCCACAAATATACACACACACACACACACACACACATAAAAACACACACACACACACACACACAAATACACCCACAAATACACACACACACACACACACACACACATTATATCAACTATAGAACTATGGATGTTTGTATTACACAGGCGTGGAGGAGAAGAAAAGGCAGAGTAAATACGAGGAGAGAGACGTTTCCATGCAATAGAAGGTGGTGCTGTCAAAATGAGAAACAAAAGGATCAGAGAGAATTGCACAAACAGAACAGTGTGCTTATTCACCGAGCGTTTTGGGCACAACAGACGTTTGACTAATGAAAACGCACCAGCTGTCATTATAGCCAGTGTCATTGGCATTGTTTTAGCCCCGCCCCCCTGGACACCTGTTGCTACGTTTGACCTGTTCTATGCATCATGTGACCGGTCCCTGAAACCATTCTGCTTAGTAGCATTCAGACTCTCATACAGATTAGGCCAGCACCAACACGATTGTGTTTGCTCAATTCCAAAGCTTTAACTGTGACTCAAAATAAAACCACAATGCTCCGTGTGTCATTGGGAAAACGCTCTAAACAACCTTTTAGTGTGCAGATAACTTTAAACATACTCTGCCTGCATCCGTCACGCACGCACGCACGCACGCGCACACGCACACACAGTCAGAGTCCAGAATGACATTTGACTTATAAGTCTTGTTAACCTGTTGTGTATCGCGCTAAAAATGGTTAATATGGTTCATCGAACTTCCTTGTATGATAACGAGCACTCCTGTCTTTTTGCCCACATGTTATTTTTAACCCATCGATGAGTTAACGTAACAGCGCGATTAGCACCTATATCTAATACAACTAAATGTGTGGGAATCTGTGGCATAATGCGTCCGACTCGACTGCAGAGACGCGTTTGGGTAAAACTCTGCTGGTTTCCTCCTGGTATTTACAAGCTGGACAACAGTGAAGCTACGCCGCTAATCTGCGTTTTACTGTTCTACCGGGTGAATAGAAAACTGTGACGGACTGTCGCCTCACTTCAGTCGGATATTGCGCTTGCAAATCGAGCGCGGTCTGGTGACGAGATTAGAGGACGCCTGTCATATATATCACACGTGTTTTGTCTGACATGTTTTGAGTAACTCTTAGATTAAGATAACGTAGTGACCTGGATTTGGCCGTTGGTGGGTGTTCATTAAATTCCTCCTTGACAACAAAGAGTATATTAAACATTCAACCTGTTTCAACTTGAATTAACATAGTAACAGATGATGCATGTTTTCCAGGGCGTCTGGACTAAATCATTATTTCCAAATCCCACTTTACATATTCACTCGACATTCGGGACACACATGACTCTGCATGTAGCCGACTCTCGCCTTTTGCTATTTTAGACGAGCCACAGTCACTGTCAATGACCCGGTAAAGCAGCTCTGAAAGTCAGACGATCGCTTGATGAAGCCGGTAGAAACGGTGCTCAATGCTCCCCCCCGGACAGTGAGGTGCTGGGGGATCTAGGGTAGGTGAACAGGGCACACTTCTGGACTTCTATAACAGTGTTGTAGAAGAAGACAGAGATAAGACCTGTCTGATATGGTGGTTATCAAATAATGAGCATGTGGAGGAGATATGCAGTGTGTGTGTGTGTGTGTGCATGTGTCACCGTGGCCTGGCTGGAGCTCTCCGTCAGGTCCCAGAGCAGAGCATGGTTATCAGCCAGAGAGATCACACGCTTCCCATCTCCCATGGGCTCCCAGAGAACACTGCAGCAGAGACAGACAGAGAAAGAGTGGGGATGAAGGACAGTTAGTTCACAGGACACACAGGGCCACTCACACGTGGGCCACTAACACTGGGTTTGGACTGGTTGATGGCAGCAGCAAATGTAAACAGTGTGAGGCAACTATGCAGTGATTTCTGTATGCTGACGTCCACGACGAAGGCCTGAGTGGTGCCCTATCCTCAGAGCTATTCATACCGTGTGGAGCAACACACACACACAGCCGCTACTGCAGCCTCTGATTGTGTGTGTGTGTGTGTGTTTGTGTATCCGTGTTAAGGGATAAAGGGAGGGGCAAAGTTAAAGTCCTCCTCACAATTTCCTCACCTCTAATTTGCATCCAGCCCTACTGGGGGGAGCAGGGGGAAAGGGAGAGACAACAACGGGAGAGTTTATAGACATTGTAAATCTGTGGACGATGGGGGACAGATTTTATTGCCCTCCCAAGGTGCTGGAAGTCACAGGCCTGACATACGCGCACACGCACACACACACACACACACGCGCAAACACACACACACACCAGTGGGCTTCTCCGTTACCTGGCTCTACCTCTCGTTCTATAATTCACCACACACACACACACACACACACACACCAGTGGGCTTCTCCGTTACCTGGCTCTACCTCTCGTTCTATAATTCACCACACGCACACACACACACACACACACACACACACACACACACACATGAATAAAAGCAGCCCTTCCAATAGTATCACTTAATGCATGAGCGGGACCGGGAGATTTACACGTAAGTCACTTAGAGGAGACGCTCAGTGAATCTAATACATTATGATACAGACCCCCCCCGGGGTATCAAACCCCTCCGCATCTGCTTCATATCGTACCGATTGAGCTGCACGGGACCCAGGGATAAGGAGACTTGCTCCACAGCCCTTGACCCATCCGGGTGATTCTCGCGAAATTAGACTTATGAGGTGTCATAAAACATTTTGATGATAAAAGTAAATGCTATCAAAATGAGAAGGATACCGTTATAAACATCTCTTCATGTACGATTTTGCACATGATTTCAAATGAAATCATGAATACGAATTATTTTTTTTTTCAATATTTAAAGGGAAATTTCTCATTACCGCAACGTGTCCATGACTGGATTTTGGTCCTTTGAGATGGAATTATTCATATTTAAAAAATATAAAAAATAAAAAGCTTCAGTGCATGTTATAATATAAACATTTACAGTAAAGAAACATGTGGTATTTGGTGGTCATTGGTAAATGTAGTGACAATAATAAGGAATAAAAATGTGTCCAAGACCAATTTTCTCATCCTCCGCAACAATTTTCAATCATTGTTTAAGTGCTCAAGGAACTATAATTTTTTAAGGAATTTGTTGTAAGGGACATAAATGACTGTGACACTCAAGATGGCTATCAAGTAACCAGTTATAATTTTTCTCTCAGATAAAAGTAAAAATTTGGCGTGTCATAGTACCTACACGACTTTTTAGTTCTCATTACTGAAACATGTGTTTGTGAAGTTATAAAAAATGTTGCAGTTAAATTTTTTTGATTACTATATACCCCATTATGGTCTAAATATAAAAAGATAGGGAATGTTTAGCTAACTCTCATTTAGCTTCCACAGTTAGCAAGAATGTTTAAGGTCGCTCATCCTCCGCAACACCATTATCATTCACCGCAACAATTGAAGGCCTGTTGCGGTGGAGATACTCAATGTTTCGGTAGTGAGAAACAGACTTATGAAGGAGGCACGTGCACTATAACTGTTGCTCATTTTAATATAACTTGATATTTGCCTTAAACGCTTCTTGAACAGATTGCGTAAACAAAATAGCTATTACAACCCCCCCAGCAGGGGTCACTAATTATTATTATTTTTTTAAAATGCTTCCACAAAAAGCAGTATGAATGCAGTATAGGCCACCTATTATTAATGCAATATTATTTACTATTTCATAGTTTTACTGTGAAACAATGTATTTCTTTTCTTTTTTACAAAATTTTACATTCAAGATGGCAATTGTGTATTTTGTTACAGACAGTTGAAAAGAAAAGGGCATCAGCGAAAAACAGTCTGGCAAAGCATAGGGAGAAAATACACAGTAATCCAGTGTTACTTGAGGATTACAGAAGAATGGAGAGAGAGAGGCCAGGGGACAGGGTGATAAAAGGGAAATGAGAGAGAGAGGTCAGGGGTCAGGGTGATAATAGGGAAAGGAGAGAGAGGTCAGGGGTCAGGGTGATAATGGGGAAAGGAGAGAGAGGTCAGGGGACAGGGTGATAATAGGGAAAGGAGAGAGAGAGGTCAGGGGACAGGGTGATAATAGGGAGAGAGAGAGAGGTCAGGGGTCAGGGTGATAATAGGGAAAGATAGAGAGGTCAGGGGACAGGGTGATAATAGGGAAAGGAGAGAGAGAGGTCAGGGGTCAGGGTGATAATAGGGAAAGGAGAGAGAGGGTCAGGGGTCAGGGTGATAATAGGGAGAGAGAGAGAGGTCAGGGGTCAGGGTGATAATAGGGAAAGATAGAGAGGTCAGGGGACAGGGTGATAATAGGGAAAGGAGAGAGAGAGGTCAGGGTGATAATAGGGAAAGAGAGAGAGAGGTCAGGGGTCAGGGGACAGGGTGATGATAGGGAAAGAGAGAGAGGTCAGGGGTCAGGGTGATAATAGGGAAAGATAGAGAGGTCAGGGGTCAGGGTGATAATAGGGAGAGAGAGAGAGAGAGAGGTCAGGGGTCAGGGTGATAATAGGGAAAGAGAAAGAGAGAGAGAGGTCAGGGGACAGGGTGATAATAGGGAAAGAGAGAGGTCAGGGGTCAGGGTGATAATAGGGAAAGATAGAGAGGTCAGGGGACAGGGTGATAATAGGGAAAGAGGGAGAGAGGTCAGGGGTCAGGGGACAGGGTGATGATAGGGAAAGAGAAAGAGAGGTCAGGGGTCAGGGTGATAATAGGGAAAGATAGAGAGGTCAGGGGACAGGGTGATAATAGGGAAAGAGAGAGAGGTCAGGGGTCAGGGGACAGGGTGATGATAGGGAAAGAGAAAGAGAGAGAGAGGTCAGGGGTCAGGGTGATAATAGGGAAAGGAGAGAGGTCAGGGGTCAGGGTGATAATAGGGAAAGGAGAGAGAGAGGTCAAGGGCAGGGTGATAATAGGGAAAGAGAGAGAGGTCAGGGGTCAGGGTGAGAAGAGGGAGAGAGAGAGGTCAGGGGTGAGGGTGATAATAGGGAGAGAGAGAGGTCAGGGGTCAGGGTGATAATAGGGAAAGAGAGAGAGGTCAGGGGTCAGGGTGATAATAGGGAGAAATATAACTTGGATTCATTGTTTTGACCATCACTTGCACACACACACACACACACACAATCATTGACAACGCTTCAGCCAAGTTGGGATAGCAGATAGCATGGGGGGGTGGCTTGGTTTGTTTATATTGGGCTGTGAATAATGACGAGGGAAATAAATGTTCTTTAAAAAATTGTATGCGTTTTAAATATGTAGGCATAAAACCCCTTTGTCAACAGTGAATGTGTGAGCTAAATCTCATTTCCGAAACAATGATCCTCACTACCGAAATGGCATTTTCATTACCGCAACATGTATCTTTTTACCAATTAAGTGATAATAAGATAATCATATTTTGTTTTAAAATGTATATATGTTTTATACAACACTACTTATTTAAGGTCTGCTACATAACAAAAGTGTATGTTATCTATTAGTAAAACAATTAAATAAAAGAAATTGTAAATCATCACGTATGTTTCGGTAATGAGAGAAAATAAGGAAATTACAAAACATAATAAATATGAAAAGTAATCTCTCCAGAGTTTTACATAGCTTTGAGCATGAGAAATAAAAGTCTACTTTAACATTAGCCAAAAATATAAGTTTCTAACCATATATTTAATGTAATGTCATGTTGCGGTAATGACACTTTTTTATGGACTTCATCTGAAAAATTTAAATAATTATATAGGAAATATTTTTTTAATCTCCTAAAAATAATGGTCTTAGTAAGTTCCGACCTTAATCTTATATGTGCAAAAAGAAAATTGGCTTCAAGGGCATTTTAAAAATTCTGATGCTGGACACCTTCTAAATCTGGATTTCGTGAGAATCACCCACCCGGACGTTCTCATTGAAGATTATCGGTTACATGCTTCTGACCTTGAGCCGGGCACTAGGGCTGCTTGGCAGGAAGTGAATATGTAAATGTGCGAAGGGTTGCTGGGAAAGACAGGCTTAGAGGGGCCAGTGCTTCTCAGACAACGTGGGGCAAAAACGTGTTTCCTAGTCTGCTTTGCATTCGGATTGGTTTAACTGGAAACCAACATATGCATACATATGGCCCGGCTGTTACGGCGAGGGAAATCTGATTGGCCTGTTGGAAGAAGAGACAAACAGAACCATGACATTGGCCGTGCCAAACCAAAGGCAGTGTAGCGCTAAAGATCTGCAGCCTGAAAGAGAGGAAGAAGATGATCAAGTGAGAAAGAGTTAGAGATATGGGAACGAGGTAGAAAGAGACAAAGATGTGAGACAGGCGAGAAGAGAGAGAGAGAGAGACATGATGTGAGACAGGCGAGAAGAGAGAGACAAATATGTGAGACAGACGAGGAGAGAGAGAGATTGGGAGAGAAGACTGAACTAAAAAGGAACTAAGAATGTGGAATATGCAAAGGTAATGTGTCCGTGTGAAGGTGTGCTTGATGGCTGGTCTCTACGGCCGCTCACATTACTGTGGGTATCGACTGGCCTACATATAACTGGCCAGCCCATTGGACTAACACTGATTGGCTAACAGTCCTTTGGACTGCAAATAAAACCTGGATGCCTAAAACACACATACACACACACACACACACACAGGCCTACACACACACACACCCGTGGAAATGGGATACAAACACAGTCACTCAGACATTCAGGTACACACACACACACACACACACACACACATTAGCCCACTCCTGTCACACCATAGCATAGAAAATGAAACAGTGTGCCAGTTGAGCTTCAGAATTCCTCAGGGCGTTCAGCCCAGCTCTGATTGGTCCTAATCGCTCAATAGGAATCGATTCTAAAGCTTGGTGCGGCACCAAATCCAAATGAGACGCTAGGCTCCCAAAGCAGGGAAAGAAATGTAGCCGTGCTGTGGTGCTTTTTTATAAAGCCGCGTGTGTTCGTTTGTTGGTCTGTTTCTTCATTCCAGACATGCTTCACAGCACAACACAGCACAGCCTGCCAGACGGGGGTGAATAGAAGAGATGTGGTGGATGGGAATATTGAAGACAAAGGCACAGACAGACAGGCACAGACAGACCATGAAGTCAGACACACAATCACACAGACACACAATCACACAGGCACACAACTATAGAGACACACAACTATAGAGACACCCAACTATAGAGACACACAACTATAGAGACACACAACTATAGAGACACACAACTATAGAGACACAACTATAGAGACACACAACTATAGAGACACACAACTATAGAGACACACAACTATAGAGACACACAACTATAGAGACACACAACTATAGAGACACCCAACTATAGAGACACCCAACTATAGAGACACACAACTCTAGAGACACACAACTCTAGAGACACACAACTATAGACACACAACTATAGAGACACACAACTATAGAGACACACAACCATACAGGCAGAGAGACAAACATTCAGTCACACAACTATAATGACAAGACAACAACAACGACAGACAACAACAACGACAGACAACAATGACACAAACACTATCACAGGCTGAATCAGGTACAAGTGCACACACACACACACACACACACACACACACACACACACACACACACACACACACACACACACACACACACACACACACACACACACACACACACACACACACACACACACACACACACACACACACACACACACACACACACACACACACACACACACACACACACACACACACACACACTTTGCTGTGCTCCCGGCAGTATAGTCCGAGCAAGAGAGGGCTTAGTCCTGAAAGAGATGGATGAGGGGGGCGCCAACCCAAATAAATGCCCCTCTCAGAGTCAATAGAACCAAGTGAAGGCAACAATCCCCCCATCCCAAACAGAGAAGGCACGCCGAACGCTCTTCAGAACGTGGCAGCTCTGGAGGTGTTCGCGTGGCAGACACCATCTCTCCACAACACAAAGCCCAGCGCCTGGACCTCTGCCAGCAGAACATTTTTACACACACGCACACACAAATTAAATGGGATCTAAAATATGAAGAAATACAGCTCACGGAAGACTCATTTCTGAAAAATTAAAAAACGGGATTAGCATAGAATGTTGTCTGAATGTAGTATTTGACTGTATGATAAAGCCCTGAGAATGGGCAAAGCCCTGTGACAATATATGAGGGTCAGTCCATACATTACACAGGACGCTAAAGCACAGCATTCTAGTAACAGTAGATAAATCAGTAGTTGTGGAAAATGTTTATGGTTTGAACTCCAGAGTGTGTCCTTGTGCTAGAGACCTATTGTCCAGATGTCCGAACATGGCCCAATTACTTCTGCACACCCCTATGGATAAGAGAATCTGATAAACGACTTTCATGTAAATTTAGTATAGACAAAGATAACCTGATACAGCAGAGAGAGAAAGTGTTTGTGTGTGTGTGTTTGTGTGCGCGCGAAAAAAGGGGTAAGTGACAGAGTGAGATAGGAGAGATGAAGAGGACGAAATGAGAGATAGAAAGATAAAGAGAGAGGAAGATAGGCGAGTACAAGGAGGTAAAATAAGACGCCGGGCAAACAGATTTAGAGAGACAAATGAAACCGTTTGAGGAACACAGAGAGAGAGAGAGAGAGAGAGAGAGACTATGGGTGAGAAGGAAGAGGATAAGGACATAAGACGGACAAAGAGAGAGAGAGAGAGAGAGAAAAGGAGTGAAGCCCGGGAAATGGAAACACTATAGTTCCAGGGTTCAATCAATGTGTTGCATATCGTATTGTACATTGCATCGTAGCTAAAGGCTACAGTTGGACAGTCTTTTCAGACATGCGGAATGTGGTGAAATTGAAAGCGCCTCGGCTACGGCTTGTCTGTAAGGGAACGCTATGGCGTTTTAAATGCACAACTGAAACCGTCTCTAGAGATTTAATTTCCCCCGCAAGAGTCTGGTGCCCCTGAACTCGGACAAATGCGACCAGAACTGCAAAAGAAATGGATTTGAGCTGCTTGTGTTCTGCCTATGTTTTGCCGCTTGCACACAGAGACTCCTAACGCATGTTAGTTCAATCCCCTAAGCCATTGTATCACCAGCACTACAGCCATCACCGCCACCATCTCCAACCCCACCATCATCATCTCCACCACCACAAACACCACCACCACCATCTCCACCCCACAATAACTACTGTGTCTGAAGGGAGAAAGGCCTACCAGGAGGCGTTGCCGTGGGCACTGTTGTCAAGATGACAGAGGAGTTCCAGGTTCTGTGGGTTGTGGGAGTTGTGCGGGTCGTCTGGAGACTCGTGGCTCCCCGACTCCCACTCTGGGGGCATCCTCCATACAGCTCCAGATGTCACCACACGACTCTCTTTGGCTGTAGAGGCATGAGAGACAGGCAGTATTACAAACCAAAAAAGGTTGGGGGACTTGGAAACCTGGGACATATTTGGTACCAACTGGGTCTATGAACGTCTTAGCAAAATGTATGTGGTGCCAACCTCTATTCTGGTGCCGACCACTATATCCGGTACCGATGGCTATATGTGGTACCGACCGCTATATGTGGCAGCAAACAATATGCTATCTTTGTAATCTTCTTTGAATTCCTTTAGTGTGTATGCAGTGGTATTTAATCACTAGCCTATTCTAGCAACATAGCTGTAATCATTTAATGACATGCATGTGGAGCCCAGCTGACAAAACAGAGAGAAGGGGAATAAGAGAAAAATAGAGATGGAAACAGGGCAAGAGACAGTTAGACCGATAGACTGAGAAACGGAGCTAGAGGCTAACCCTGGCACACTCCCTCTGGTCTCTGCTGCCCCTAGTGGACTTACCGGGCACCTACAACTCTCTCTGTCTGTCCCTCACGACTGTCAGCGTCTGTAACGCACTGCCCACGTTCACACCGCTAAAACGCCACAACCATCACGACGCCCACCACTACACCATCCACCAAGCCCACCACTTGATCAGCACTGGTCTCCTCTTATACATGGATGTTGATAATGTCATTTGTCTTTTCAACTGATCACCGACACATCTCGTATCACACAGGCCACTCCGGGTCGGAGGGAGAGACTGAATTGCTTGGCGTTGTTTTAAATGCGTCACTCCTCGCCTCCAGGGTCCAAACCGCAGTACGTCCGCAGCCGTTTCAGGCCGTCACCAACCCCCCCGAGGCCGACGGCATTCATCTAACGCATCCTGAAACATAATTACATATCTCTCTCTCGTCAAAATCGTCTCCTCGTGTGTTTGTTAGGGTTTTTAATTGCCTCTTGGCAACCGTTGGCAGTAGTGTGAAGGAATGTGACATGTTATCGCCGCGTAATTGCCAGCATGAAATGGTGTTGAGTTTTGCCTGAGGGGGCTCGGTGTCCTGGCTGAATGGTCACCTTACATAACATGCTTCCGGTTTACGAAATAATACAGTTATTTCTGCCTCACCCAAAATGCACGACTTGACTAGGAAGCACTCGTAGTTGTGAGACAGAGACCGGTGACCTAAAGACACGAAACGGAGACTGAGCCCAGGGAGGATACAGCGACAGACGGAACGTGAGAGAGACGGAGAGAAAATGAGAAAATAGAGAGCGGAAGCGAGGTGGACGGCAGGAGTCTCACTCATGTTGTAGCAGGTCGTCAGCAAGGCTTTATCTGCAGGACTGGCGCTGATGTGCCAGATCTCCCCCGCCTCGTGCTGCAGGACGCTCTTACTAATGATGTTATTCTCATCATCAAAGTCAATGATGTGGATCTGTGGGAAGGAGAGGGAGGGCGGAGGGGAGGGGGAGAGAATGAAGGGGAAGAGGGGGAGAAATATAAAGGGGGGGCGAGAGGAGGTTGTAGTTAGAACAAGCAGAGGAACGCCTCCTCCCACATCTCTCCCTCCATCTCTCTCTCCATCTCTCTCCATCTCTCTCTCCATCTCTCTCTCCATCTCTCTCTCCATCTCTCTCTCCATCTCTCTCTCCATCTCTCCCTCCATCTCTCCCTCCATCTCTCCCTCCATCTCTCCCTCCATCTCTCCCTCCATCTCTCCCTCCATCTCCCATCAGCCACCACACCATCATCAGCACCTCAAAGGACATCTCACGTCTCACAGAAAAAGTTCCTCTTCCTCATACGACAGTAAACGCAATCTTAAATGTAGACATCACTTTTTCCTAACTTCAAAACGCACACACACACACACACACACACACGCACGCACGCACGCACGCACACACACACACAGCTTATACTTGCTGTTCAAAGCAGCGATTAAACACACCGTCAGAACTTCAGATTCAGAGGGGTTACTGAGAGCGTTGTGTCTTAGAAAGCAAAAAAAAGGGCAATAGAGGAACATCTCAATAATCTAGTTCACGCACTTCACAGGATATGTAAAACACCGAAGCATTGAGGTGTCACTATCTATCACATCAGTCAACCAGGACAACAATCGGCTAGGAGCACGGAACTCAGATATGGTAGATAAAGGTCCCTCTGAAGCTCGCTTGGTAAGAGAACGGCTCTTACAAAGCCCAGGTTTTGGGTCAGATCAAAGTTAAAGTAAAAAAGAACGGCGCACACACACCATTGTACATTGCTCTGGATAAGAATATCTGCTCAACTACTCAAACGCGAATGTCGGAAAATGATTGAGAGGTGTTGTGGCGCCAAATCGTATTGTTTTATTGATTGCGGATCGTATGCCAGCCTCGACGTTTCATCGGGGAGAAGTCTTGAAGGTCAGCGGCCCGAAAGGTTAGTAATTGGAAACGTAGGCCTATTTGCACTTCTGTAGCTGGAACCTCCTTTCATTTGACTTGGGCCCGTTTGGCATTGACCCGTATGGAAATCTACCTGGTGGTTTGATGTGGACAATAGCCCACATCATTCAAATAAGACTGAGGTTTACTGCGCCATCGGGACCATTGACCCGCTAGAACCGGACAATAACTCCAGCCACCCCTCTCCCCTGTTCACACACCACAGGCCGGGACAACGGGACTAGAGCATTGGAGCAGCGGCATACAGCATCCTTCAGCCAGCTCAAAGTCGCGCACACACACACACACAACGCGCGCGCGCGCGTTGCTATTAACCTTGGGTTGGACCGCATCAGGCAGAGATTATTACGCAAAGTTGTAATTTTATTGAGGGGAGCCGTACAAATAAATTCCACTGCTGGTCGGGCGGAGTAATTGAAGGGAAGAGGAAGGCCCATAACAGATCCCTCGGCCTGAACCAGGGCAGAGGAAGGCCCATAACAGATCCCTCGGCCTGAACCAGGGCAGAGGAAGGCCCATAACAGATCCCTCGGCCTGAACCAGGGCAGAGGAAGGCCCATAACAGATCCCTCGGCCTGAACCAGGGCAGAGGAAGGCCCATAACAGATCCCTCGGCCTGAACCAGGGCCTGAGGGAGGTGTCCCACGGGTGACATTATCCGGGGTTAATCCTGCAGAATGACTCATCCCCCCAGCCTTCTCTTCACTCAGTCGGGCAGCCATCCAGCCCATTTTAATTACGTTGCCGGGTGGAAAAAAAACGAGGGGATAAAAATGATCTGGCCAACAGCCTCCACTTTCTGGCCTTTTAGTTAAAGCTCTTTAGCGGTATGGGTGACAGTGAGCGGGCTATGGGGTTAGGGGAGCTGGCAGTGCCAAGACGCTTCATCTTGTTAGTGCTCTTTAATTCCACACACACACACACACACACGCACACGCAAGAAGGAGCCAAAACTCTTATTTATATTGCCCTTTCCCTCTCAGAGCTGGAGTGGCACCTCAGGTGAGAGGGAAAGCGGGGACACATTGGAGAACTGAACCTCATGTTAGAGACGGGCCCAAAATGAGCTAGGAGGCTTAAGTATAAGAACTGACGTCGGAGCCAATCAGGTGACCACACGCGGTGGGACTGTGGCTATCACAATGTTGAAAAGCACACGTTCCGGAACTTCCAGGTATCACATGTAAAATAGCGTTGGAATAGTGATTGACTAGAAAAAGGGTCCCCTCCGTTGTGATTGTAAAGCATTCTGGGAACACTACAAAACACTTTCTCATGCAGGCATCATAGCCACAGTACTTTCTTCTCAAAAACACAGAGTGGTCGAGTGAGACAGAAGCGTCGCCTGCTATTAGTCTATGTCCAACCACGAAAGGGTTCATAAAGGGCTCCTGGAACAGCTTTTCACAAGCAGAGAGCTGTAAACAACACCCAATGCTGTGGTTTACAGATCTATCGACAGACCAACCTCAGTTGAATCTCTCGAAATATACGGCCGACTGTTTCTGTCGTCTGTTTCCACAACGCACACAAACGTCAGGAGAGGAGCGGTGAGACCAATTGCCAGAGCCTGTCTACTACTCCAACACAATCAAACGTACAAGGCTACTGAACAAAGCCTTAGATAACCAACCTGACAGCGGGGATCACTAAATAAGCTGAGCGAGCCATAGACCATCATGGCACACGCAATGAGATGGTAAACAGTTGACTCCCTTCACCAATTGTATGATATCCAGTTGTGCCTATAACAATTGCCACAGCAACAGTAGAGTTGAATATCACTGCATGTCTTCCTCTTGTAGGTGTCCAGGTCTAGATATTCTGCTTTTTCTCTACAGTGGATGTCCAACTAGGAAGTCAAATCAACTTGTGAGGCCGCAGTGATCGGACGGTCAGTGCTATCATGATATTATCACGGCATCTTCTTAGCATGAGTGAATAGATCTAGCTGACATACGATCTCACATCTGTCACACTGTGTACGTAACTTGTTGTCTACTTACAACGTTAGTAAACTTAATGCGAAGTCAATGAGGTATAGGTGAACATTTGTATATGATTAAATGCTGAAATGACAAACGAAGCAATGATATAACTCGGAATGGCTGTTGTGCAAATGCAAACAGTGCCCAGCCACAGCCTACATATCTGAGGAACGTTGCACATAAATAAATGCTTCATTAAATTTGCTTCATTACATTTTCCGTCAGGAATTCTTTCAACAGCCTGGCCTGACATGATCGTAACAGAGCTAGTCCGAACGAGTCGGATGCTGCGTCGTGATTGGATGATGTCTGAATTTGAGTCAGATGCTGCATTGTGATTGGACGATGTCTGAATTTGAGTCAGACGCTGCATTGTGATTGGATGCTGACCAATGCTGGTGCAACATGGGGACAAGAGCAGATAGCTTTCAGTTAGCATCTGCGGGCACCCCTGGACCCACAAGACCATGGCAAGACAATCTAATCCTTATTGACGATGCCACCCAGGGCCCGGGCTACACTTGGTTAATATGCATTGTCCACTCAGGTCCTATGGAGCCACAGAGAAGCCAGCGGCGTAGTCATGACACGCACCAAGAATATGACCTTTTTAGCACACATATAATATTATTACAGTAACATGAATAAAGCAGCAATTGATAACCTTTCAGACAAACAACAAAATGTAATGCATAAACAGACAGTTTAAGACAGGATTATTCGGATTGTTTTCCTGACAACCTTAAATGTTTCAAATTAATGTGCTACTTATTTTTACGAGTTAGGGTAGGAAAAAAGATGCATTATATTTTAACAAAACATCTTGTTAAGTCAGCATATAAATAAATCATATTGTACTTTTTTAAGCGATAGTGGTTTACCGTAAGGCAACTGAAGGCACAAAGGCATGGATTTTTACATCTACAGACTAAGAATTTCTTTACAGGCTATGGAAATGCTGGTACAGTGACGTTTTGAAACAAGCTCCAGAAAAAAAATCCTATTGGCATTGAAAAAGACTGTCTGAACCATGTCTGAACGGGAATTTGAATGTGTCACCTACTAACCCGATTACAACCCAGTCTTGATGGGAACCATTAACAACTGGTTTTGTATGACTGTTTCTCAATTCACTCATCAACATGTGGGTCTGTCTTGAGTAAAATGACCTATTGGGAATAATAAAGGCCTTGGTGGCATAGAATGGAACTCCACAGGGGGTAGATCAATGAACTGTGTCCACTGTGGATATTATTTCCATACATTTACATTCTCAGAATCACACATTGTCTGTACAACGTTGGACAGCATTCAAAAATGGGTCCCACATTTGAAGAACAGACACATTATTTTGAACGATACACTTCATTGGTGCTGTTTGAAGGTAAAATAAATGTTGGTATTTAGAAGTCATAACTGCTTCATAGCCATTCGAAATGGCTGTTAGGGTGCATACTATGTGAGATACGACAACAGTCACACAAGGAGCCGACAGATGTGAACGCACAACCAGGTGCACAACCAGGTGCACTTACCTGGTTATCAAATTTGAGGGACTGGGTGCCCACAAGGAAGCGAATAGCATCCGATTCAGCTGTCTGGGAGGTAAGTGCACGAGCCTAAAACGGCCAACCAAGATACAGTTGTTTAATTATATTATTAGTGAGACTTACTTCTATGTACGTCAGCTTTAAGGTTGCATAGCTATAAGTACAAGTACGCGAGCAATGTACCATTCAATAACATGTTTCATGTATTGCATAGACATCAGTTGCATGTCAGCATATCAACAAATCAGAGAGGTTTCCATTTCCGGTGTCGCACTGTACCTGAAATTCGAGGCCGTATATGACTGGCGCATCGTCCTCCATGTGTCACGCTTGTAGAAAGACACTTTATGATTACCGACAATAAAAAACGCAATGTTTAATTTTAGTTTTCACACAAAAACTGCTGGCACAATTTATTTATCGCCTTGCTAGACGCTGTCAATTTCGCCGAAGTTAAAATAAGTACGTACGTAACGTAATGTAAATATCCGTAGCTGTGTGGCGATGAAGCAGATGTTTATTGTTCAAAATGCGTAAACTGTTTAAGAATACCGATTTGACCGTTGCGAATTAAATATGACAACACTCGGACACCGTAGATTTCACTTCCTGGAAGATTCTACGCATGCGCGCTATTGCCCGTAGCTTTCATCATTCCTAAGGTAAGCTAAAAGGTCTTATTTTTGTTGACATTTTTCGTGTACAGTTAATATTGGAGGTTTGTGCATTGCCAAAAGTGATGAGCAAGTGTTTTCTATGCACATATATATAAGAGACTACATATGTTCATATAGCATTTTATGCACCGGTAGTTTATCCAGCTAGCGTAGCCTTAGCATCATGACGTGACGCGACAAGCGAAACACACTTCTAGACCTGTATTAGAAATGTTTTTGTTTTTCGTTATAATGAATCTACCATTGCATAGTCCGTCCAAGTATAGTCTCAATTTTATATTTTATTTTAAGACTGATGTTTATGATCAGTCAATGCTTATATTCTCAGGGAAAATATGGATAGCAACGAGACTCCTGCCCAGAGACCAGTCACCCTGGAGATCACTGAGTCACTGCAGGCTGAACTTTGTCTGAGCGAAGACCTCTCCAAGATCTCTCTACATCCAGCCTCGCCCCTACCGCCCTCCTCAAATATCCTGTTCCAAGAGGAGAGCATCGACCTGGGGGGAGAGACCTTCATCACTCCACAGGAGGACAGCCACAGCACTCCCTCAGAGAGCCTAATGGACAAGCTTAATGACCAGATGATGGAGAGTGTCATGATTTCTGACTCACCCAACAATAGTGAGGAGGACGATGTGGTTCCGATGGACAACCTACTTGAGCATTTTGAGGAGCCAGAAGAGCCAACAGCAGAACCTGTGGTCAAAGAGACCTTATTGGTAGAGGAGGAGAAGGAGGAGATGGTGAAAGAGAAAGTGGATGATCTGATTGGACAAGACACTACTGAGATCAAGGTGGAGGCTGCAATGATGCAGACAAGTCCATTAGCCTTTAGCCCAGAGGGACCAGAGGAAGATGTGAAACGGGAGCTAACCACTGATCGGCAGGACATTGTAACCTTTACTGTTTCCGCGGTAACCCCAGAGGTCAGCACCCCAAGCCCGCGCTGCCCTAAGCCAGAGGCTGATGCCCCGCAGTCCAACAGCAAAGGAACCACACCCAAGGGTGAGTCCATCCCTGTTTGCACCATCTTCAGCCAGGACAGCCAGCCCAAAGTTCAGGCCCTGGTCCCTGATGGCTTCCAGCCCACCCTCATTAAATCCCCTAGTTTCAGTAGTGTCAGCGGGGGGAGCACAGACATCACCCCCCGTAAGCTGGCTCCACTGGTCTGCCAGCCCAGCCCCAGCCTTAGCAAGTTCTTCACGGACAGCGGTCATGTCAACCCAGCTACGGACTTCTTCGACTCCTTCACCACATCCTCGTTCATCTCCGTCAGCAACCCCAACGCCGAGTCCTCAGAGTCGGCGGCCCCACCTGAGCACCAGCTCTCCGCTTCTTCTTGGCCTACAGAGCCAAGCACGGCCACCCGCAGCAGACACTTTGGGCCTACCCAGGTGGAAGCTACCCCCAGGCCTCCACTGCAGGCGGCTGCAGAACCAGCTCCAGCACATCCTCAGCCCTTTGCTCAGCTGCAGGCAGCGTTCTCGTGTGGAGACGACCCATTCGCCAAGGCTCTGAACATGAGTGAGGCAGATAAGAGGTACGATGCCTGGCTGCCCTCTGAGGAGACCAGAAAGATGCTGATCTCCGTGGCAACTCAGCAGTACAGTCAGGTGTTAGGGGAGAGGGAGACACTGACAATGCCTGGACTCAAGTTCGACAATCTACAGGTAATTCACCGTAATACTAGCCCATAGAACTGAGTATCCATGTGGGATCTTCAGATGCATGTTTAGTCTTATCATTTCTTTGGACTATAACGAATGTCACTACTTGTGTTTATGTGTTTCAGGGCGACGCCGTGAAAGATCTGATGGTGCGTTTTATGGGTGAGCAGGCGGCTATGAAGAGACAGGTCCTTACAGCTGACGCTGTGGAACAATCGTCCCTGGGCCTTAAACAACTCATTGTGAGTTAATGCATATTAATGTGTGCGTACGCTGGCAAGTGTTTCAGCTCGGGTTACCCATACTTCTTTAACCTTTGTATTCCACCACCGTTGATATCAGTTGGTTGCCACGCAGCACAATTACTTATTCATTGTGGGAATACAGTTATATTTCTAAGTTTGTGGTAGTGTGGATGCAGCAAATAAATACCCATGTGATGTTATGCGTTACCGTGATTATACAATGATGCAATGGGGCATATCATTGTTCTGGATTACCTTGTCTCCTCCTTAAAGAATTGGTAGAAATCTGCATAGTGGCGTTTTTCATTTCCTCCAATACCCCAGAGAGGCCAGGGAGAAATCTAGGTAGAGAAAGAAGTGCTGGGACAGACCTCGGTAGAGACAGACCTCGGTAGAGACAGACCTCGGTAGAGACAGACCTCGGTAGAGACAGACCTCGGTAGAGACAGACCTCGGTAGAGACAGACCTCGGTAGAGACAGACCTCGGTAGAGACAGACCTCGGTAGAGACAGATCTTGGTAGAGAGTGAAGGGCAGGGAGAGATCTAGATAGAGTGGCGAGTTCTCTCCTGTGCATTTATGTATACAGACCAACACAGCCTCTCCAAGTATGCGTCCGAGTGCGAGCTCGTGAGATGGTTCTGTTGAAATGTCTATTGGCTGGGCTCTACCACAGTTCCAGTCAGTCACAGTGACAGTGATCAATAACTGTGATTGATTCCATTGAATTTGAAAAGCTGCTGGGTGGTCTCAATTCGTGTGTGTGTGTGGTAGGTGTGTTGATTGCGGGGCGTGCGCGCGTGTGTGTGTGCTCCCCTCTGATTCTCGGAGCTGGCAGTGACTCATGCTGCAGTGCCAGAGTGTGACTGCACACACTGCCACCACCCTCCCTTTGAGAACACACACACCGGCATTCTGAGGGAGTGTGGAGCAGAGACATGAAGGAAGGCAACACGAAAGGGAGAGATTGAGGGAGCAAGGATAAGAGAAAAAAAGTGAGGGAGGACAAACGCTATTAGGCAGGGATGGAAGCAAGACGAGGGGAGGGGAAGTGGAGCGAGGGATGTAGAGTATGAAGCAGCCTCTGTGGAGGAGAGGCAGGCTTTGAGGACAGATGGTGCTCTCTCTCTCCTCTCCATCCCTGCATTCCCCGCTGATCCACAGACAGAGGTTGTGTGATATCCAGTACTGAGTGAACATTTTTCATATGTGGGAGAGCTTAGAGATCATCTGATTAGCACCAATGTTATACTGCAATTCAGTCCAAATATCATAGTAGAGCTGGTGGCTAACACAATGAGTAGGTGTAGCCAAATACGCTGGGTTAGCTGGCCTGTCCTCCATCTCTCTGCCTCCCCCTCTCTTCCATCTCTCTGCCTCCCCCTCTCCTCCATCTCTCTGCCTCCCCCTCTCTTCCATCTCTCTCCCTCCCCCTCTCCTCCATCTCTCTGCCTCCCCCTCTCCTCCATCTCTCTGCCTCCCCCTCTCCTCCATCTCTCTGCCTCCCCCTCTCCTCCATCTCTCTGCCTCCCCCTCTCCTCCATCTCTCTGCCTCTCTCTCTGCCTCCCCCTCTCTTCCATCTCTCTGCCTCCCCCTCTCCTCCATCTCTCTGCCTCCCCCTCTCCTCCATCTCTCTGCCTCCCCTCTCTCCATCCATCTCTGCCTCCCCCTCTCCTCCATCTCTCTGCCTCCCCCTCTCCTCCATCTCTCTGCCTCCCCCTCTCCTCCATCTCTCTGCCTCCCCCTCTCCTCCATCTCTCTGCCTCCCCCTCTCCTCCATCTCTCTGCCTCCCCCTCTCCTCCATCTCTCTGCCTCCCCCTCTCCTCCATCTCTCTGCCTCCCCCTCTCCTCCATCTCTCTGCCTCCCCCTCTCTTCCATCTCTCTGCCTCCCCCTCTCCTCCATCTCTCTGCCTCCCCCTCTCTTCCATCTCTCTGCCTCCCCCTCTCCTCTTTCTCTTGTGGTCACTGTCATCTGGCTTGTGCCCCATCTTGCTCAGCATTACCCATGCCCTCTGTCTCCTTTCCTCCCTCCTGGTGACCTGTCTCTGCTCCATTTCCTCAACGTGATTTTTGCCCAAGGACCGCATTCCAGCTCCTCCCATCTTTTTTTATTTCTCTCCCTCCACTGTCTCCTTGCATTCCCTGTGACTGCTTGGCGTCTCCTCTCTCTCGGCGGGGCCCAGGCTGGCTAACCTGTCACTCTGATTTGCTGCCTCGCTCTCATCGCCCGTCTCTCCCACTCCCCCTCTGGGGTTGATGACCTCCCCCTCCCCCAGGGAGATGTTGTCTGTGTCCGGGGCCAGCTTTCCCGGTGCATGGGGCCATATGTCCATATGGATGGGAGTGTCAGGGGAGATATGATCAGCATCATCCGACCACCTTGGCTGGGTCAGCAGGGGCCTTGAACCCCCCCCCCTTTCCACTCCGTCACCTGGGTGACCTGCATTATGGCTATCTGGAGGTGTGTGGCAGAGCTGTCGTTACGGTAACCCATTAGAACCCTGGGGAGCGTGCTGGCTGTGTCAGCATACTTACTGGCTTGTCCTTGAGATGAGCAAAACACTGGTCCAAATACCGCTAGCTAGCTAACTGCTGTTTCTATAGACAGAAGTCATCAGTGTTTCTCAAATTGATAGAAGTCACCAGAATCATTGGGTAATGAGAGGTTCTCCAGAAGCCGTCAGATTGTTCCTTAACACACGGCGTCATCTGTTCTGTTCTGCCATCCCTGGGCACTAGGTCTCTGGACCGTTTCAAACAGAGACTACTGTAATTTTTAAAATGGTCTCTCCAGTCCAGGCAGTGTTTCTTCTGGGGAAAGCCCTTGTCTGGCACTTGATACAAGGCCTTCAGGCCAACAACAAACCGCCTAGAGTAAGATGGCATCTATCCATGCCATAGCATGTTTTGCATAATGCCTGTATTCTGTCTCTGCCCTCTCTGTATTTAGTGTGTGTGTGTGTGTGTGTGTGTGTGTGTGTGTGTGTGCTTTTGTATTAGTAGGGAAAACCTTGGTGTTCTGTTAGAAGGCTCTGTTGTTCTCCGATGGCGATGGGGGGGCATACCTGGCCTGGGCGGTTATCACGTGACTTTCCTTCAGAGACTTGCCCTTCAGAACTGTGCCCTAGTCAAACGGGGCATGATCTGAGTCTAGCTGACTGGTCCTGCTCCTGGTGATGTCACCCCAGCTGTGTGCCTGTCTGCGGTGACAGGGGCTTCTGTTTAACCTTGCAGTTCAGTTAAATGTGATGTGAAACTAAGCCACTTCCCCTCCAGGTGTCTGTGCTCTGACGCCACGCTTGAAAACGTTGGCCAAGCGCCGTATTTCACCAGTGTGATAGACGAGTGTTCATTTATGTCCCGTGTTCCTCTGCACGTTTCCTCCGTTCAATATCCACCAACGCAATCGTCTTATCGGGGCATCTTGATGCGTCCTCATTTTTTGGTTGTCAGGGATCCTATTGGCTCTTATTGCAGAGCTAAATTCTGGATGCCATATAACTAACTAACTAACTCTTATTAAATTGACTGACATGCGGGATACGTCACTGTACAGTGATGTTTTTTTGTGTTCAGGATATGGATGGGCGGGCTCACACACAAACAAATGCTAGTACATAGCCTACGTCTGCCTTGCTTCCACTACATTATGGATGTAGCTGTGATAAGGGTGGGTGGATGCATGGATTGGGTGTATCCAGTATTTGTGGGGGAGTGTACTGGGTGTATCCAGTATTTGTGGGGGAGTGTACTGGGTGTATCCAGTATGTGTGTGGGAGTGTGCTGGGTGTATCCAGTGAGTAAGGGGAGTGTGCTGGGTGTATCCAGTATGTGTGGGGGAGTGTGCTGGGTGTATCCAGTATGTGTGGGGGAGTGTGCTGGGTGTATCCAGTATGTGTGGGGGAGTGTGCGGGGTGTATCCAGTATGTGTGGGGGAGTGTGCTGGGTGTATCCAGTATGTGTGGGGAGTGTGCTGGGTGTATCCGTATGTGTGGGGGAGTGTGCTGGGTGTATCCGTATGTGTGGGGAGTGTGCTGGGTGTATCCGTATGTGTGGGGAGTGCTGGGTGTATCCGGTATGTGTGGGGAGTGCTGGGTGTATCCGGTATGTGTGGGGGAGTGTGCTGGGTGTATCCGGTATGTGTGGGGGAGTGTGCTGGGTGTATCCGGTATGTGTGGGGGAGTGTGCTGGGTGTATCCGGTATGTGTGGGGAGTGTGCTGGGTGTATCCGGTGTGTGTGGGGAGTGTGCTGGGTGTATCCGGTATGTGTGGGGAGTGTGCTGGGTGTATCCGGTATGTGTGGGGAGTGTACTGGGTGTATCCGGTATGTGTGGGGGAGTGTACTGGGTGTATCCGGTATGTGTGGGGGAGTGTACTGGGTGTATCCGGTATGTGTGGGGGAGTGTGCTGGTTGTATTCAGTGAGCGTGGGGGAGTGTGCTGGGTGTATCCAGTGAGTACCAGTCGCATAGGCTTGTTTCGAGGCAGTGGATTCTTTCTCTTGGCCATCTCTCCGTCTCTCATGTTCAGCTTCATTTCACCCCCTAATGAAGATGTAGAGGCACCAGGGCCACTGGCAGGTGAAAGTGACCAAAAGGGTGACGTTACATTGTTCCAGTGAAATTTGCCATGATGGACCCTCCACTATTGAAACAAAGCTGTCTCCTGTGACTGGGGTCTCATCTCTTCCTCTCTCTCGCTCTCTCTTTCTCTCTCTCGCTCTCTCTTTTTCATGTGTAATCCTCGGCAGCCTATTTAAGTGGCCGGCTGTGTTGAATGGGTGTGCAGTTAAAACCCAATTTCCTGGTTGACCTTGTCATCCTTGCTGATGGAAGGCTTCACTGTACACCTCCCTCACCCCGACGTCCACATGTGTCTCCACCCCTCCTGCGGAGACAGCTGTTGCTTAATGTGTGCCCTTTCACCCCTCTCCACCTCTATCTGCACCTTTCCATTAACCACTCCGGAATAAACTTGCTTGACAATGCTGAGTTTGGCCAGCTTGCTTCTTTTTAGCGTAACCTGTGTGTGTGTGTGTGTGTGTGTGTGTGTGTGTGTGTGTGTCCTTTTAGAGCACCAAGAACTGGCGAGCTGCGGTGGACCTAACCGGCAGACTGTTGACAGCTCATGGCCAGGGCTACGGCAAGGCAGGCCAGTCCACCTGTCACACCACTGACTCACTACAGGTACCCGTCTGGTTATGTGGGTCTCACCAGTCACACCACTGACTCACTACAGGTACCCGTCTGGTTATGTGGGTCTCACCAGTCACACCACTGACTCACTACAGGTACCCGTCTGGTTATGTGGGTCACACCAGTCACACCACTGACTCACTACAGGTACCCGTCTGGTTATGTGGGTCACACCACTGACTCACTACAGGTACCCATTTGGTTGTGTGGGTCTCACCAGTCACACCACTGACTCACTACAGGTACCCGTCTGGTTATGTGGGTCACACCAGTCACACCACTGACTCACTACAGGTACCCGTCTGGTTATGTGGGTCACACCACTGACTCACTACAGGTACCCATTTGGTTGTGTGGGTCTCACCAGTCACACCACTGACTCACTACAGGTACCCGTCTGGTTATGTGGGTCACACCAGTCACACCACTGACTGGTTATGTGGCTCTCACCAGTCACACCACTGACTCACTACAGGTACCCTTCTGGTTATGTGGGTCACACCACTGACTCACTACAGGTACCCTTCTGGTTATGTGGGTCACACCACTGACTCACTACAGGTACCCGTTTGGTTGTGTGGGTCTCACCAGTCACACCACTGACTCACTACAGGTACCCGTCTGGTTATGTGGGTCACACCACTGACTCACTACAGGTACCCGTTTGGTTGTGTGGGTCTCACCAGTCACACCACTGACTCACTACAGGTACCCGTCTGGTTATGTGGGTCACACCACTGACTCACTACAGGTACCCGTTTGGTTGTGTGGGTCTCACCAGTCACACCACTGACTCACTACAGGTACCCGTCTGGTTATGTGGGTCTCAGGCAGACAATAGTGCCAAGTCATACTCTTACTGAGTTTAGCCAGTGTGGTTTCTGAGCCTTGTCAGAAGGATTTAGGGTTAATTAAGGTTACGTTTTGGATTAGAGGAAAGGGTTTTGATTTTGGTCAGCAAAAAGATAGTAAAACGAAAAGTGCGTGCGCGCGTGCGCGTGCGTGCGTGTCTGTCTCTATGAACAGAGGATGGGGTGTAAGCCAGGTTCTACCTGAATGAGTTACCAACTCATTTGTTTTTCTGTCCCCTAATATAACAATGAACCTATGCACTAATGCCTAAACCGAAACCCCACAGAGCTGGCAAGGTGAAGAATCCCGTCGTTCTGTCCGTGAGCGCGGCGGTTCTGTCCGTGAGCGCGGCGGTTCTGCGGTTCTTAATGAAACAGGAAGATAACTTTTCCTTATGGAGTTTTGATAAAGAATTGTACTAATTGTACTGATTTGTAGTAAGACAACGATGATGACACTGTGTGTGTGTGTGTGTGTGTGTGGTTATGTGTTTGCAGATTTGGTTTGTCCGCCTGGCCCTCCTAACCAAGCTGAGCCTCTTCCAGAACGCTGAGATGGAATTGGATCCGTTTGGAGACCTGGACCACCCTGACCTCTACTATGAATACTACCCCACCATATACCCTGGGAGGAGAGGTAATGCCCTGTTATAACCACCTCTACTATGAATACTACCCCACCATATACCCTGGGAGGAGAGGTAATGCCCTGTTATAACCACCTGTACTATGAATACTACCCCACCATATACCCTGGGAGGAGAGGTAATGCCCTGTTATAACCACCTGTACTATGAATACTACCCCACCATATACCCTGGGAGGAGAGGTAATGCCCTGTTATAACCACCTGTACTATGAATACTACCCCACCATATACCCTGGGAGGAGAGGTAATGCCCTGTTATAACCACCTGTACTATGAATACTACCCCACCATATACCCTGGGAGGAGAGGTAATGCCCTGTTATAACCACCTGTACTATGAATACTACCCCTGGGAGGAGAGGTAATGCCCTGTTACCATATACCCTGGGAGGAGAGGTAATGCCCTGTTATAACCACCTGTACTATGAATACTACCCCACCATATACCCTGGGAGGAGAGGTAATGCCCTGTTATAACCACCTGTACTACCCCACCATATACCCTGGGAGGAGAGGTAATGCCCTGTTATAACCACCTGTACTATGAATACTACCCCACCATATACCCTGGGAGGAGAGGTAATGCCCTGTTATAACCACCTGTACTATGAATACTACCCCACCATATACCCTGGGAGGAGAGGTAATGCCCTGTTATAACCACCTGTACTATGAATACTACCCCACCATATACCCTGGGAGGAGAGGTAATGCCCTGTTATAACCACCTGTACTATGAATACTACCCCACCATATACCCTGGGAGGAGAGGTAATGCCCTGTTATAACCACCTGTACTATGAATACTACCCCACCATATACCCTGGGAGGAGAGGTAATGCCCTGTTATAACCACCTGTACTATGAATACTACCCCACCATATACCCTGGGAGGAGAGGTAATGCCCTGTTATAACCACCTGTACTATGAATACTACCCCACCATATACCCTGGGAGGAGAGGTAATGCCCTGTTATAACCACCTGTACTATGAATACTACCCCACCATATACCCTGGGAGGAGAGGTAATGCCCTGTTATAACCACCTGTACTATGAATACTACCCCACCATATACCCTGGGAGGAGAGGTAATGCCCTGTTATAACCACCTGTACTATGAATACTACCCCACCATATACCCTGGGAGGAGAGGTAATGCCCTGTTATAACCACCTGTACTATGAATACTACCCCACCATATACCCTGGGAGGAGAGGTAATGCCCTGTTATAACCACCTGTACTATGAATACTACCCCACCATATACCCTGGGAGGAGAGGTAATGCCCTGTTATAACCACCTGTACTATGAATACTACCCCACCATATACCCTGGGAGGAGAGGTAATGCCCTGTTATAACCACCTGTACTATGAATACTACCCCACCATATACCCTGGGAGGAGAGGTAATGCCCTGTTATAACCACCTGTACTATGAATACTACCCCACCATATACCCTGGGAGGAGAGGTAATGCCCTGTTATAACCACCTCTACTATGAATACTACCCCACCATATACCCTGGGAGGAGAGGTAATGCCCTGTTATAACCACCTCTACTATGAATACTACCCCACCATATACCCTGGGAGGAGAGGTAATGCCCTGGAATACTACCCCACCATATACCCTGGGAGGAGAGGTAATGCCCTGTTATAACCACCTCTACTATGAATACTACCCCACCATATACCCTGGGAGGAGAGGTAATGCCCTGTTATAACCACCTCTACTATGAATACTACCCCACCATATACCCTGGGAGGAGAGGTAATGCCCTGTTATAACCACCTCTACTATGAATACTACCCCACCATATACCCTGGGAGGAGAGGTAATGCCCTGTTGTGGGGGCTGTGGAGGAGGTGTGGTGGGGGCTGTGGAGGAGGTGTGTTGGGGGCTGTGGATGATGTGTGGTGGGGGCTGTGGAGGAGGTGTGGTGGGGGCTGAGGAGGTGTGGTGGGGGCTGAGGAGGTGTGGTGGGGGCTGTGGGTGGTGTGGTGGGGGCTGTGGGTGGTGTGGTGCTGGCTGTGGAGGCCAGTCATCGATGTACAAGCTGTGTCAACAGACCAGGCATGGTACAACTTGGTTAGAGGGCAGGACTCGGAACAATGTGCACACACACACACACACTCACACTCAACATTTACTTAAAATCACCTCAGATCAGCAACCCAAGACGAGCGGTTTTATTTCCGTGCCACTGGTGTTTCTTTTTTTCTCCTTTAACGCTGCCTGAGCACCTGTCTGATGTAGTGCGACCGCGTTAGTCTCCACTGCCCTGGGGGAGGTGGGGGGGGTTACTGTGTAGTCAGGGAGACGCCCCATGGAGACACACACACACGTGTTCAGCGTTTGAAGCTGCACCAGGCGGGAGTCTGAGGAGGAGAGGACATTGAATTTCCACCGCTCAATATTAAATGCCTAGTGCTGCCCTCGGTACCTACAGACACCTGCCGCAGCTACCTGCTCTGCATCTTAAGGTCTGTTCCTCCCGCGCATCTCATATCTGTCATGATCCATGGTCTCACAGAAGGCATCTCGGTACCCCCGCGTTTGGTTCACTGTACAGCTCATCGTGTGACAACGCTCTTTATGAAGACCCGGTGTGTAATCTTGTAATTTTTTTTGGGACGCTCCTGAATCTTCCAGTGTTAAGCAGCTTTAAAATACCCCCCCCCCGATCCATTTTCATCTTTATTCGACATGTAGTGGTGAAATGTCACGAAATACAATGGTGATCACAGCTTGGCCCATTAGGGATGAAACGCGTTTAACACCCTTGTCCCTTAATACTGGAGAAAATGGCTTTGTAATGTCACCGTGGTTACCGGCAGGGGTGTAGCCCCTGACTACCGGAGGAACGGAACACTGAGAACCCGAACCACCTCAATGTGTGTCTGACATCAAAGAGCCAGAGATCAAAGAGTCAGAGCTCAGGCACACGTCTCATTGCACACCTCTGGGCCTTCCTCGGGGGGAGAGAGAGAGGGAGAGTGTGGGGAGAGAGGAAGGAGGCTTACTGTGCCTCCCCCTCAACGCCATCTGTACGTTTCGTCTGTTGAGTGTGAGCATGACATGTGTCAACACTCCCTTATTTTCTCACTCCTCCTCGCTCACTCCTCTCCCCCGTCTCAGGCTCCATGGTTCCGTTCTCCATGCGGGTTCTGCATGCTGAGTTGCCTCAGTACCTGGGGAAACCGCAGGAGTCTCTGGACAGACTACACAGCATGAGGACCGTCTGTCAGACTGTGAGTACGCACACAAATCCTTCTCTCTCGGCGTTACGTAAAATATTTAAAATTAAAAAGAAACTGCTAACTTATAACAGTGTGTTCCTGGTTTAACCCTGACCCTGGTTCAACCCCGACCCTGGTTCAACCCCGACCCTGGTTCAACCCCGACCCTGGTTCAACCCCGACCCTGGTTCAACCACGACCCTGGTTCAACCCCGACCCTGGTTCAACCCCGACCCTGGTTCAACCCCGACCCTGGTTCAACCCCGACCCTGGTTCAACCCCGACCCTGGTTCAACCCCGACCCTGGTTCAACCCCGACCCTGGTTCAACCCCGACCCTGGTTCAACCCCGACCCTGGTTTAACCCCGACCCTGGTTTAACCCCGACCCTGGTTTAACCCCGACCCTGGTTTAACCCCGACCCTGGTTTAACCCCGACCCTGGTTTAACCCCGACCCTGGTTTAACCCCGACCCTGGTTTAACCCCGACCCTGGTTTAACCCCGACCCTGGTTTAACCCTGACCCTGGTTTAACCCCGACCCTGGTTTAACCCCGACCCTGGTTTAACCCTCTGTGTGGTTTCGCGATAGATCCTGAAGAATCTTGAGCAAGGCTTGGCGGAAGATGGGAGTATGATCACTCTCACCCAAGAGAACCAGCAAGGTATGGTAGAGCCCTCAGTCTAGTACTACACTGTTCTACACCACACTGACAGAGCCCTCAGTCTAGTACTACACTGTTCTACACCACACTGACAGAGCCCTCAGTCTAGTACTACACTGTTCTACACCACACTGTCAGAGCCCTCAGTCTAGTACTACACTGTTCTACACCACACTGACAGAGCCCTCAGTCTAGTACTACACTGTTCTACACCACACTGTCAGAGCCCTCAGTCTAGTACTACACTGTTCTACACCACACTGACAGAGCCCTCAGTCTAGTACTACACTGTTCTACACCACACTGACAGAGCCCTCAGTCTAGTACTACACTGTTCTACACCACACTGACAGAGCCCTCAGTCTAGTACTACACTGTTCTACACCACACTGACAGAGCCCTCAGTCTAGTACTACACTGTTCTACACCACACTGACAGAGCCCTCAGTCTAGTACTACACTGTTCTACACCACACTGACAGAGCCCTCAGTCTAGTACTACACTGTTCTACACCACACTGACAGAGCCCTCAGTCTAGTACTACACTGTTCTACACCACACTGACAGAGCCCTCAGTCTAGTACTACACTGTTCTACACCACACTGACAGAGCCCTCAGTCTAGTACTACACTGTTCTACACCACACTGACAGAGCCCTCAGTCTAGTACTACACTGTTCTACACCACACTGACAGAGCCCTCAGTCTAGTACTACACTGTTCTACACCACACTGACAGAGCCCTCAGTCTAGTACTACACTGTTCTCACACTGACAGAGCCCTCAGTCTAGTACTACACTGTTCTACACCACACTGACAGAGCCCTCAGTCTAGTACTACACTGTTCTACACCACACTGACAGAGCCCTCAGTCTAGTACTACACTGTTCTACACCACACTGACAGAGCCCTCAGTCTAGTACTACACTGTTCTACACCACACTGACAGAGCCCTCAGTCTAGTACTACACTGTTCTACACCACACTGGCAGAGCCCTCAGTCTAGTACTACACTGTTCTACACCACACTGGCAGAGCCCTCAGTCTAGTACTACACTGTTCTACACCACACTGGCAGAGCCCTCAGTCTAGTACTACACTGTTCTACACCACACTGACAGAGCCCTCAGTCTAGTACTACACTGTTCTACACCACACTGACAGAGCCCTCAGTCTAGTACTACACTGTCCTACTGTGTGTGTGTGTGTGTGTGTGTGTGTGTGTGTGTGTGTGTGTGTGTGTGTGTGTGTGTGTGTGTGTGTGTGTGTGTGTGTGTGTGTGTGTGTGTGTGTGTGTGTGTGTGTGTGTGTGTGTGTGTGTGTGTGTGTGAGAGTGTGTGTGTTCCAGTGACATCTCTCGTCTCAAACAAATAATCGATGGTTTGGAAGGTGATAGGAATACTAGTATGAATGGATGGATGATGGCTGGATAGATGGATGAATGATAGATGTGTAGATGGATGAATGATAGATGTGTAGATGGATGAATGATAGATGTGTAGATGGATGAATGATAGATGTGTAGATGGATGAATGATAGATGCGTAGATGGATGAATGATAGATGGATGAATGATAGATGCGTAGATGGATGAATGATAGATGCGTAGATGGATGAATGATAGATGCGTAGATGGATGAATGATAGATGCGTAGATGGATGAATGATAGATGTGTAGATGGATGAATGATAGATGTGTAGATGGATGAATGATAGATGTGTAGATGGATGAATGATAGATGTGTAGATGGATGAATGATAGATGTGTAGATGGATGAATGATAGATGTGTAGATGGATGAATGATAGATGTGTAGATGGATGAATGATAGATGTGTAGATGGATGAATGATAGATGTGTAGATGGATGAATGATAGATGTGTAGATGGATGAATGATAGATGTGTAGATGGATGAATGATAGATGTGTAGATGGATGAATGATAGATGTGTAGATGGATGAATGATAGATGTGTAGATGGATGAATGATAGATGTGTAGATGGATGAATGATAGATGTGTAGATGGATGAATGATAGATGATGGAGATAGATGTGTAGATGGATGAATAGATAGATGGATGAATGATAGATAGATGTAGATGGATGGAGATGGATGAATGATAGATGTGTAGATGGATGAATGATAGATGGAATGATAGATGTGTAGATGGATGAATGATAGATGTGTAGATGGATGAATGATAGATGTGTAGATGGATGAATGATAGATGTGTAGATGGATGAATGATAGATGTGTAGATGGATGAATGATAGATGTGTAGATGAATGATAGATGTGTAGATGGATGAATGATAGATAGATGAATGATAGATGGATGAATGATAGATGTGTAGATGGATGAATGATAGATGGATGAATGATAGATGTGTAGATGGATGAATGATAGATGGATGAATGATAGATGTGTAGATGGATGAACGATAGATGTGTAGATGGATGAATGATAGATAGATGAATGATAGATGTGTAGATAGATGAATGATAGATGTGTAGATGGATGAATGATAGATGTGTAGATGGATGAATGATAGATGTGTAGATGGATGAATGATAGATGTGTAGATGGATGAATGATAGATGTGTAGATGGATGAATGATAGATGTGTAGATGGATGAATGATAGATGTGTAGATGGATGAATGATAGATGTGTAGATAGATGAATGATAGATGTGTAGATGGATGAATGATAGATGTGTAGATGGATGAATGATAGATGTGTAGATGGATGCATGATAGATGTGTAGATAGATGCATGATAGATGTGTAGATGGATGAATGATAGATGGATGAATGATAGATGGATGAATGATAGATGTGTAGATGGATGAATGATAGATGGATGAATGATAGATGGATGATAGATGTGTAGATGGATGAATGATAGATGTGTAGATGGATGAATGATAGATGTGTAGATGGATGAATGATAGATGTGTAGATGGATGAATGATAGATGTGTAGATGGATGAATGATAGATGTGTAGATGGATGAATGATAGATGTGTAGATGGATGAATGATAGATGTGTAGATGGATGAATGATAGATGTGTAGATGGATGATAGATGGATGAATGATAGATGTGTAGATGGATGATAGATGGATGAATGATAGATGTGTAGATGGATGAATGATAGATGTGTAGATGGATGATAGATGGATGAATGATAGATGTGTAGATGGATGATAGATGGATGAATGATAGATGTGTAGATGGATGAATGATAGATGTGTAGATGGATGAATGATAGATGTGTAGATGGATGAATGATAGATGTGTAGATGGATGAATGATAGATGTGTAGATGGATGAATGATAGATGTGTAGATGGATGAATGATAGATGTGTAGATGGATGAATGATAGATGTGTAGATGGATGATAGATGGATGAATGATAGATGTGTAGATGGATGAATGGGTAGATGTGAAGTTCAGGATTATAAAACAATAAACACTGTGCTGTTATTGATCTAGTGTAAGGCCCTAACATGGGTATCATTTCAGTTCACTGCTCTTCCCAGCTATTGTTTTGAATGCAGCGTAATTAATGTGAAATGTTTTCTCCGTACCTATCGCAAAATGTGTAAAATTTAAATGGCTAAAAGTGAACTTTAACACTGCAGAATTTGCTTCTCAATGCCAATGAGGCCTTGCAAATATTTTTCCTTCCTGGAAATTGTTCAGCTCTAATTGAGGGTTCCTTGATGAATTTCCTCGAACAAAAGGGTTCCCCGGCAAAAATATTTAGAAGCCCTAATTACAATCAACTGTATTAACATACAGCTGGAATTTGCATCAATTTGAATACATTTGAATGAGTAAATGGTCCTAAAATGCAAAACCTGCCTGTGCAATTACCCTTGATGAAACCAGCGTGTTTGTGTGTGTGTTGCAGCCTCTCTTCAGCTGTGGAGATCTCGACTGAGTCGGGTGATGTTCTCCATGGCTAACTGTCTGCTCATGATAAAGGTATGCGGGTTCTCTGTGTGGACCCGGGGGGAGGAACAGACAGGCCCACATTTCCCAGTCTCTGCACACACCATCTCTCCATAACACACATGTTTCCTGCCCTGAATGCTAGAACTCATTCCTTCATGCCGAGTTGCAGATAATAAGTCCTTGATCTAAACTGGGGTGTGGTCATAAGTCCTTGATCTAAACTGGGGCGTGGTCATAAGTCTGATCTAAACTGGGGTGTGGTCATAAGTCCTTGATCTAAACTGGGGCGTGGTCATAAGTCTGATCTAAACTGGGGTGTGGTCATAAGTCCTTGATCTAAACTGGGGCGTGGTCATAAGTCTGATCTAAACTGGGGCGTGGTCATAAGTCTGATCTAAACTGGGGTGTGGTCATAAGTCCTTGATCTAAACTGGGGTGTGGTCATAAGTCCTTGATCTAAACTGGGGCGTGGTCATAAGTCCTGATCTAAACTGGGGTGTGGTCATAAGTCCTTGATCTAAACTGGGGTGTGGTCATAAGTCCTTGATCTAAACTGGGGTGTGGTCATAAGTCTGATCTAAACTGGGGTGTGGTCATACGTCTGATCTAAACTGGGGTGTGGTCATAAGTCCTTGATCTAAACTGGGGTGTGGTCATAAGTCTGATCAAAACTGGGGTGTGGTCATACGTCTGATCTAAACTGGGGTGTGGTCATAAGTCCTGATCTAAACTGGGGTGTGGTCATAAGTCTTGATCTAAACTGGGGTGTGGTCATAAGTCCTGATCTAAACTGGGGCGTGGTCATAAGTCTGATCTAAACTGGGGTGTGGTCATAAGTCCTTGATCTAAACTGGGGTGTGGTCATAAGTCCTGATCTAAACTGGGGCGTGGTCATAAGTCTTTGATCTAAACTGGGGTGTGGTCATAAGTCCTTGATCTAAACTGGGGCGTGGTCATAAGTCCTGATCTAAACTGGGGTGTGGTCATAAGTCCTGATCTAAACTGGGGTGTGGTCATAAGTCTGATCTAAACTGGGGCGTGGTCATAAGTCCTTGATCTAAACTGGGGTGTGGTCATAAGTCTGATCTAAACTGGGGTGTGGTCATAAGTCCTTGATCTAAACTGGGGCGTGGTCATAAGTCTGATCTAAACTGTCATGACGTCTCTAAACTGGGGTGTGGTCATAAGTCCTTGATCTAAACTGGGGTGTGGTCATAAGTCCTGATCTAAACTGGGGTGTGGTCATAAGGGGCGTGGTCATAAGTCTTGATCTAAAACTGGGGTGTGGTCATAAGTCTGATCTAAACTGGGGTGTGGTCATAAGTCTGATCTAAACTGGGGCGTGGTCATAAGTCTGATCTAAACTGGGGTGTGGTCATAAGTCTGATCTAAACTGGGGCGTGGTCATAAGTCTGATCTAAACTGGGGCGTGGTCATAAGTCTGATCTAAACTGGGGTGTGGTCATAAGTCTGATCTAAACTGGGCGTGGTCATAAGTCTGATCTAAACTGGGGTGTGGTCATAAGTCTGATCTAAACTGGGGTGTGGTCATAAGTCTGATCTAAACTGGGGCGTGGTCATAAGTCTGATCTAAACTGGGGGTGTGGTCATAAGTCTGATCTAAACTGGGGTGTGGTCATAAGTCTGATCTAAACTGGGGTGTGGTCATAAGTCTGATCTAAACTGGGGTGTGGTCATAAGTCTGATCTAAACTGGGGTGTGGTCATAAGTCCTTGGTCATAAGTCTAAACTGGGGTGTGGTCATAAGTCTGATCTAAACTGGGGTGTGGTCATAAGTCTGATCTAAACTGGGGTGTGGTCATAAGTCTGATCTAAACTGGGGTGTGGTCATAAGTCTGATCTAAACTGGGGTGTGGTCATAAGTCTGATCTAAACTGGGGCGTGGTCATAAGTCTGGTCTAAACTGTCATAAGTCTGATCTAAACTGGGGTGTGGTCATAAGTCTGATCTAAACTGGGGCGTGGTCATAAGTCTGATCTAAACTGGGGTGTGGTCATAAGTCTGATCTAAACTGGGGTGTGGTCATAAGTCTGATCTAAACTGGGGTGTGGTCATAAGTCTGATCTAAACTGGGGTGTGGTCATAAGTCCTTGATCTAAACTGGGGCGTGGTCATAAGTCTGATCTAAACTGGGGTGTGGTCATAAGTCCTTGATCTAAACTGGGGTGTGGTCATAAGTCTGATCTAAACTGGGGTGTGGTCATAAGTCTGATCTAAACTGGGGTGTGGTCAAAAGTCTGATCTAAACTGGGGCGTGGTCATAAGTCTGATCTAAACTGGGGTGTGGTCATAAGTCCTTGATCTAAACTGGGGTGTGGTCATAAGTCTGATCTAAACTGGGGTGTGGTCATAAGTCTGATCTAAACTGGGGCGTGGTCATAAGTCTGATCTAAACTGGGGCGTGGTCATAAGTCCTTGATCTAAACTGGGGTGTGGTCATAAGTCCTTGATCTAAACTGGGGCGTGGTCATAAGTCTGATCTAAACTGGGGTGTGGTCATAAGTCTGATCTAAACTGGGGCGTGGTCATAAGTCTGATCTAAACTGGGGTGTGGTCATAAGTCCTTGATCTAAACTGGGGCGTGGTCATAAGTCTGATCTAAACTGGGGGTCATAAGTCGTGGTCATAAGTCTGATCTAAACTGGGGTGTGGTCATAAGTCCTTGATCTAAACTGGGGTGTGGTCATAAGTCCTTGATCTAAACTGGGGCGTGGTCATAAGTCTGATCTAAACTGGGGTGTGGTCATAAGTCCTTGATCTAAACTGGGGTGTGGTCATAAGTCCTTGATCTAAACTGGGGTGTGGTCATAAGTCTGATCTAAACTGGGGTGTGGTCATAAGTCTGATCTAAACTGGGGTGTGGTCATAAGTCCTTGATCTAAACTGGGGTGTGGTCATAAGTCTGATCAAAACTGGGGCGTGGTCATGGGGCGTGGTCATAAGTCTGATCTAAACTGGGGCGTGGTCATAAGTCCTTGATCTAAACTGGGGTGTGGTCATAAGTCCTTGATCTAAACTGGGGCGTGGTCATAAGTCTTTGATCTAAACTGGGGTGTGGTCATAAGTCCTTGATCTAAACTGGGGCGTGGTCATAAGTCTGATCTAAACTGGGGCGTGGTCATACGTCTGATCTAAACTGGGGCGTGGTCATAAGTCTGATCTAAACTGGGGCGTGGTCATAAGTCCTTGATCTAAACTGGGGTGTGGTCATAAGTCCTTGATCTAAACTGGGGTGTGGTCATAAGTCCTTGATCTAAACTGGGGCGTGGTCATAAGTCTGATCTAAACTGGGGTGTGGTCATAAGTCTGATCTAAACTGGGGCGTGGTCATAAGTCCTTGATCTAAACTGGGGCGTGGTCATAAGTCTGATCTAAACTGGGGTGTGGTCATACGTCTGATCTAAACTGGGGTGTGGTCATAAGTCCTTGATCTAAACTGGGGTGTGGTCATAAGTCTGATCTAAACTGGGGCGTGGTCATACGTCTGATCTAAACTGGGGCGTGGTCATAAGTCTGATCTAAACTGGGGCGTGGTCATAAGTCTGATCTAAACTGGGGTGTGGTCATAAGTCTGATCTAAACTGGGGTGTGGTCATAAGTCTTTGATCTAAACTGGGGCGTGGTCATAAGTCTGATCTAAACTGGGGCGTGGTCATAAGTCTGATCTAAACTGGGGTGTGGTCATAAGTCTGATCTAAACTGGGGTGTGGTCATAAGTCTGATCTAAACTGGGGCGTGGTCATAAGTCCTTGATCTAAACTGGGGCGTGGTCATAAGTCTGATCTAAACTGGGGCGTGGTCATAAGTCTGATCTAAACTGGGGCGTGGTCATAAGTCTGATCTAAACTGGGGTGTGGTCATAAGTCTGATCTAAACTGGGGTGTGGTCATAAGTCCTTGATCTAAACTGGGGTGTGGTCATAAGTCTGATCTAAACTGGGGTGTGGTCATAAGTCTGATCTAAACTGGGGTGTGGTCATAAGTCTGATCTAAACTGGGGTGTGGTCATAAGTCTGATCTAAACTGGGGTGTGGTCATAAGTCTGATCTAAACTGGGGTGTGGTCATAAGTCTGATCTAAACTGGGGTGTGGTCATAAGTCTGATCTAAACTGGGGTGTGGTCATAAGTCTGATCTAAACTGGGGTGTGGTCATAAGTCTGATCTAAACTGGGGTGTGGTCATAAGTCTGATCTAAACTGGGGCGTGGTCATAAGTCTGATCTAAACTGGGGCGTGGTCATAAGTCTGATCTAAACTGGGGCGTGGTCATAAGTCTGATCTAAACTGGGGTGTGGTCATAAGTCTGATCTAAACTGGGGTGTGGTCATACGTCTGATCTAAACTGGGGTGTGGTCATAAGTCTGATCTAAACTGGGGCGTGGTCATAAGTCTGATCTAAACTGGGGCGTGGTCATAAGTCTGATCTAAACTGGGGCGTGGTCATAAGTCTGATCTAAACTGGGGTGTGGTCATAAGTCCTGATCTAAACTGGGGCGTGGTCATAAGTCTGATCTAAACTGGGGCGTGGTCATAAGTCTGATCTAAACTGGGGCGTGGTCATAAGTCTGATCTAAACTGGGGCGTGGTCATAAGTCTGATCTAAACTGGGGTGTGGTCATCTTGATCTAAACTGGGGCGTGGTCATAAGTCTGATCTAAACTGGGGCGTGGTCATAAGTCTGATCTAAACTGGGGCGTGGTCATAAGTCTGATCTAAACTGGGGCGTGGTCATAAGTCTTTGATCTAAACTGGGGCGTGGTCATAAGTCTGATCTAAACTGGGGCGTGGTCATAAGTCTTTGATCTAAACTGGGGCGTGGTCATAAGTCTTTGATCTAAACTGGGGCGTGGTCATAAGTCTGATCTAAACTGGGGCGTGGTCATAAGTCTGATCTAAACTGGGGTGTGGTCATAAGTCATAAACCTGTGCTCGTTCAGCTGGATACTTTACTCAATGATAAGACTGCACCTACATATTATTACAGCAAAACAATATGTAAATGACTCTTTCATTACTTCTTCACGAACAACCAAACCCATCTGGCACCGGATTAGCCCATGTACTGCGGTAAACATTGTCACTTCATGTTTTTCTTTTCCTCTGTACAGAGGGTTTATTTGAACTCGCACATTATGTATGTGTTTCTGTGTGCTTTCCTGCACGCCTGGATTTGGATGCCTTTGGCCAGGTTGTCATTGAAAATGAGAATTGGTTTTCAAAGAACTTGTCTGCTTAAATCACGGTGAAATAAATAAAAAGGAGTCAGTCTATGGCGTTTGGCCAACAGAGGGAACAAGCCTGTCTATTGCTGTCAGGTATTCAGGGGAGAAAACTAGCCACTATATAGTTGACAGGAAGCCATAAAAGGGAACTAGCCCATCTTCGGTTGACAGGAAGTCAGCAGGGGGAACTGGCCCATCTATGGTTGACAAGCAGAGGGAGCTAGCCCATCTATGGTTGACAAGCAGAGGGAACTAGCCCGTCTAGGGGTGTCGATAAGCCTACAAATAGACTAGCCTGGCTTTGGAAGGTAGCACATTTCACTATGGGAATACCTCAAGGTTAGGTTCTGGGACCAACCCCTATTCTTTCGGGATATTTGTCATGTCAGGGTTGCTTTACATCGATGACCCTTATCTGTATATAACTGGAGCCTTTCTAAACAATGGGCTTGACCACCATACAACATAGCCTAATAACACGACACCAAACTAACTACTGCCAATTTACCCCTCTCTGGTCCAATCTACTGCTCAACATGTTATATTCAAATAGTAATCTGCACTCTGGTCGTTATCTTCCACAGGTCACTCCTAAAACACACAATTATTTTGTCCATCATTAAAAAGGCTGATTATAGCAGCATTAACTTTGCCGCCCCGTGATTGAGTGGGCGAAGTGTGTTAAGAGGGGTCCTGCCAGGTGTGTGTGTGTGTGTGTGTGTGTGTGTGTGTGTGTGTGTGTGTGTGTGTGTGTGTGTGTGTGTGTGTGTGTGTGTGTGTGTGTGTGTGTGTGTGTGTGTGTGTGTGTGTGTGTGTGTGTGTGTGTGTGTGTGTGTGGTATTATATAAAGAAATATGGTGTCCGTGTCGAATTCAGTTCTCTTCATTCTGCCTTCTCGATACTGACCCCTGTCTAGACATGTGCTAAACAGTGAAACAACGAGGTGGATGCCAACTACAGCATACATCTTGCGTTCAGCTTCTCATCTCTCATTGTTGGCCAACTGAAGATAACAGTGAAATAATACATATCCATGAAACAAACAACCACGCTGATTGACAATTGGACTAAAATGGAATTGACATGGCCACCACGAATACCCATAATGCAACACACCTGTTATTGACACTCTTCGCCGTCTGAGTATGTTGTATTTTTTATTTCCTAATACTTGTTGTTTTGTTGTCTAGATTTATGATTTTGGGCCCCAGGCTTCCCAGTAAATCCCGTTGGATACCCCTAACTGGATAATATTTTATTGGGAGGTGGTGTGGGGAAGTGGAATACTGGGTTCTGTCCTGGGGGAAATTCAGAACCACAGTGCCACCTACTGTCAGTAGCGTGGATGTACACCCTGACACAGTTTAGCTTTTCCCTTTCACCATCATTTGCATCAGACTCTAAGCATTCCTCTAAATCCCTAAAACTTAACTTCACAAATTATACTGGTTTCGCTCTCCTTGTGAGGACGGGATTATAGAAAAAAACTGAAACACACGAGCACCTGCACCGATTCAGTGAAACACCCTGTCTCACTATCACAGCTACATTACGTCTATGGTCTGTTTGGCATCCTATTGAGCACGTTGTGATCAAGAACAACCACAGCTGTGGCACGGTGTGACCAGGGACACCACTCACACTTTAATGGGCAAAACACACAATTCATCATATCTACATCACACTCTCTGTTTCTCTGTCTCTCCCCGTCTCTCTGTCTCACTCTCTTTAGGACTATGTTCTGGCAGTGGATATCTATCAGTCCATCATCCAATACGAGCCCCAGCAGAGACTGCAGCTTCTCAGCGGGATTGGTCGTATATTCCTGCAGGTGAAAACCACAGTTAAAACTAAGTGTCCAGGCAGTGACCGGTTAATTTGATTTCCATGCTCCCTATTCCAGCCTGTATTTATGATCCATGACTTAGGTTAAAGAGCAGATTGTCAACTTCAATATGACAGTAATTATATTTGGATTTTTTTATTTTTTGAAGTCTCCTGATATAATGTAACATTCCATTTAAACTACATTTACATTTTGCGCATTTAGCAGACGCTCTTATCCAGAGCGACTTACAATAAGTGCAGGCATTTCACATATAGCTAAAACACACATCAAAAAGGCAATAAGTACATTGTTCCTGGGTGGGTGCAGGGGGAAGTGCTAGAGATAGAAGAATGATTCGGTTGTGAAGTTTCTAACAGTCGAGAGTTGTGGAGCTCCATTCATGGAGCTACTGGAGGTACAGTTTGAAGAGGAATGTTTTTAGACGTTTTTTGAAGATTGGTAGAGAGTCCGATGATCTGATCTCCAGAGTGGAGTTGTTCCACCATTGCGGGGCAAGCACGGAGAACAATTTAGACTGAGCAGATCGAGAGTTGCCCTCCCGTAGGGATGGCACTACCAAGAGGCCTGAGGTGGCAGAACGAAGTGCTCGCGTGGGTGTGTACGGCTTGATTAGTGACTGGATGTAGGAGGGGGCGGTTCCTCTTGTTGCCCCATAGGCTAGCACCATGGTTTTGTAGTGGATGCGTGCTTCGACCGGGAGCCAGTGTAGTGTGCGGAACAGCTGAGTGACGTGGGAGAACTTTGGTAGATTGAAGATCAGGCGGGCTGCTGCATTTTGAATGAGTTGCAGGGGTTTGATGGCGCACACTGGGAGACCAGCCAGAAGGGAGTTGCAGTAGTCGAGACGGGAGATGATAAGTGCCTGGATCAGCACTTGTGCGGCTTCCTGCGTAAGATACGGCCTTACTTTCCGAATGTTGTAGAGCATGTACCTGCAAGACCGGGACACCGCCTTGATGTGTGCAGAAAATGAGAGGGAGTTGTCAAGGGTCACGCCAAGGTTTTTCCCACATTGGGTAGCAGGGACTGTGTCCACCGTAATGGACAGATCCTGGAGCGGGCAGGCTCTTCCTTTGAAGAAGAGCAGTTCAGTTTTACCTAGGTTGAGTTTCAGATGGTGTGCAGACATCCAGGCCGAGATGTCAGTCAGACATGCAGAGATACGGGATGCCACCTGGGTTTCAGACTGTGGGAATGAGAAAAATAGTTGGGTATCATCAGCATAGCAGTGATAGGAGAGGCCATGTGAGGATATGACAGAGCCAAGAGACCGGGTGTATAAGGAGAAAAGGAGAGGGCCTAGGACCGATCCTTGGGGGACCCCAGTGACCAGGGGCTGCATGTTCGACGGCGAGCCTCGCCACACCACCTGGTAAAAACGGTCCGACAAGTACGAGGAAAACCAGGAATGCACCGCTCCTGAGATCCCCAGGTCAGAGAGGGTGGAGAGCAGGATCTGATGGTTTACTGTGTCGAAGGCAGCAGATAGGTCTAGTAGAATGAGAACAGAGGAGAGAGAGTTGGCTTGGGCCTTGCGTAGGGCTTCAGTTACACAGAGCAGCGCTGTTTCAGTTGAGTGGCCCGTCTTGAATCCTGACTGGTTAGGGTCCAGGAGATTGTTCTGCGAGAGGTAGGAGGACAGTTGGTCAGCTACGACGCGTTCAAGCGTTTTGGAAAGGAAGGACAACAGGGACACAGGTCTGTAGTTGTTGACATCCGACGGGTCGAGAGACGGTTTCTTGAGGAGCGGAGTCACTCTGGCCATCTTGAAGTCAGAAGGGACACATCCTGAGGTTAGAGAAGTGTTTATTAGAGATGTGAGATATGGAAGAAGGTCCGTGGAGATGGACTGGAGGACCGGGGAAGGGATAGGGTCAAGCGGGCATGTTGTCGGACGGCTGGATTGGAGCAGTTGCAGGGTGACTTCCGGACTGATCGTGGAGAAGGAACTCGGACCAGGGACAGAGTCAGTGTGAGGGGAAATAGCGATTTCTGGCGAATGGGTGAATGATGCTCGAATGTTGTCCACTTTCTGTTGAAAGTGGGTAAGAAAGTTGTCAGCTGAAAGGGACGATGACGGAGGAGGTGGGTGAGGAGTGTGGAGAAGGTGGAGAAGAGCTTTTTAGGATTGGAAGCGGAGTCCTGGAATTTCCGGTGATAGAAAGCAGCTTTAGCTGCTTTAGGTGGTCAGATTAGAGTTGAAGGCGGTGAGGAGGGACTGGAGGGAAGCCAAGTCGCTTTGAATTTTGGTGGATCTCCATTTCCGCTCGGCTGCACGAAGTTCTCTCCTGTGGCTACGTAGGGTTTCATTTAGCCACGGCACAGGAGGTGCGGCTCGGGCTGGCCGGGAGGAAAGAGGGCAGAGCGAGTCATAGGATGTAGATAGCGATGCTAGAAGGGTGGAAGAGGCAGATTCCGTAGACAGGAGGGAGAAGGATTCAGGAGACGGGAGGGATGAAAGAACAGAAGCAGCAAGATCAGATGGGGAGAGGGATCGTGTGTTCATGCGACCCACCACCAGGCTGGGAGTTGACGATGCACGAGAAGAGAGGGAGGGGGAAAAATGAGACTAGGAAGTGGTCCGATAGCGGTAGGGGTGTGGACTTAAAGTTGGTCAGCGGGCTGCATCTGGTGAAGACGACAAATGCTTGTTGTGATGTATTGCCATCGTTTTTTTTTTTACCAGATTGGAGACGTTAAAACGGCAGATAAGTATTTCCTAGATGTGGAAAAAGCCTCTCTGGAGAATGGAAGTGGACCTACAGACACATGTGTTCTGATGAACAGGTGTGTGTGTGTGTGTGTGTTGTCATAATGAGAACATTTGTGAATTCTCTCAGTGCTGGTGTGCTATGTGGCACAGGGTTCAGACGTCTATATATAAATGCATCTACTGTAATGGTTGCCTGGGCTACTGTAACGGTTGCCTGGGAGACTAAATGGAACCATTGGACACAGTGTTTATACACATTACTGTAAATTCCTGTCAGGTGGTCGATTGTGTTATCTTCAGACATGATATGTCTTTGTATTAACCCTAGTGTGTGTGTGTGTATTTCAGGGCCTTCGTCTACCTCAGCCAGAATAACTACTCGGAGGCACACTCTTCCTTCGCTGAGGTCCTGAAGATCGACTCCAAAAACCCTGTGGTAGGTAATCATAGAATCGAAATCACGTGTTTTTTTCTGGGACACATTCGGACTCAAACATTTTGTAGTACGTTTTACACTCCTAGAAACTGTCAATGATTGAATGTGCTCTAGTTAATCTCACCTTTTGGCAGCATAGTTTTCCCCTCCTCTCCTTAGACAAGAAACCAGCATCCCTCTCCCATCCTACGGGAATAACAGAGTTTTCCCCTCAATTCCTTGACAAATAACACTTTTCTTCTCTCCTTGGCAGAGCACTCCTTCCTCTCTTCTGTAGATGAGTAACACTCTTTTCCCCACTCTCCTCCGGGCTTGGTTCCCTACTCTTTTTACAGACGGGCCAAACATCCTCGTATTTCTCCTCTCCTTGCATGCAAAAAACTAATTTCTACTTACAGACCAATATCCCACCCCTGCGGGCCATCACCAGGAGATCTGGCCAATAACTTTCTCTTCTCTCTCCCCATACAGGCCAATAACCTCCCCGCCTCCTCTCCCAATACTGACCAATAACCTTCTCTCTCTCCCCGTACAGGCCAATAACAATGCGGCTGTGTGCCTGCTGTACCTGGGGCGTCTTAAGGAGTCCCTGAGACAACTGGAGGGCCTGGTGCAGCAAGATCCCGCCCTCTACCTCCACGAAAGCGTCCTGTTCAACCTCACCACCATGTACGAGCTGGAGTCGTCCCGCTCCACTCAGAAGAAACAGGCCCTGCTGGAGTCGGTAGCGTGTCGAGAAGGAGACAGCTTCGACACACAGTGCCTGAAACTTGTGTGAAGCACCCAGAGACTCAGCCTTCCGCGTCATAAGCACTACAATAAACCATGTGGGCATTAACCGGCCTGGAATCTACAGTGGGGACACTACTGTCCTCTACATGGGGGCGAATACTCTCATCAGTCCTTCCTAGTTGTGCTGGAAATGATACATATTGTGACCAAAATCTCATGAACGCAGATAGGTTATAGATATGAGAATGCATACAGTACAATGTTTTCGTGTGTGTTCCTGTTCGTTTTGAAGATGTACTGCAGCGCGTAAGCACAATACATTTGTAACATTATATGAACCGGGTTTGTAAAAATTCTACAAATAGCCTTTTGTATCATGTAGGAACTGCATGATGTCATAACTGCTGACATGGTGGGACATGTTTTGGCCCACTTGCAAATGTATTGGCCGAAATTATACCGATTATATCAAGTGCACCTTTAAAGATCTGAGTAAATCCACCTGAACTCTTGTTACTTCATCAAGATCTGTCACTCTCCTCTAAAGTCAGAGGTTTCCTTTTGAATTGAGGGTGAACAAATGGCTTGGCTCAGGATACACACCCAACTCAACAGAAGAAATGTAAAAATAGTTAAAATGATTAAGCTGTGTGTATATATATATATATATGCACACACATGTATGGAAAATATGACTTGTAAAAATGATATTCAATGCTTTTCTTAAATTATCCTATTGATCTATGTCACTGTCGATATGTATGTGTGATTTTGTTTATGCTTAAGTGAGCTGTGTTTTTTCTCTGGATAGAAAAATGACTCGTTTATCCATATAAACATTGTGAATCTTACTTACCATTATTTTAAAGACCTGCATACAATTTATTATGACAAAGGGAAGTTCAACTACAGGAATAGAGCTACAGGAAAATACAATTCTGTGATGTTAGTAGAATTAAAGCACTTGCACGGGTTAAAACACCTGATTGTAAAATAAAAGCCATTGGTGTCATAATTTAGATAATCCAGGGCAAACATAACCCAGTACGGTATTGGTTAAATTGTTCATAGTTCATTTGATAATATAGATTATAGCTTGTTACGATACAAAGTAACTACCCAATGCTTCTAAATCCACTTCACTACACGCGCAGATCCTTGATGTATTTTTGACGAATTTCGAACTCATCCGCCGGGCGATTGTAGGCTTTCCACACAGGTTCCCCGACAAACAGCCTCATGGCTCGAGTGTAGTTCTGAAACATCCATAAAAAAAAGGGATTTCTGTAGGATGTAAATAAACACATTTTCAGTCTGAGTCCAGTGCTAGGCCAACGCTGTCATGAAATTGAACATGTTGTAAAATGACGGCTAGATTGTCAGCTTTTATTAAATGGTGTTAGTTCAGATGTTGGCTTCAACATTTCTAAAAGCTAACACTTGAGTCTCGTATATCATGGCCTCATGTCAAAAGTGATTTGAGGGTCGAGGTAGCATTATTAAACACTGACTACTTCCTTTGCTGGACACCACTCTGCCCTGAATACTTCTAATGGATGCAACTTAGGACATAGAAGCGAAGCGGTACCGTCTCTGTCAGAGTGAACCTGTGGTAGATGCCTGCTGGAAGAGTGATGAGGTCTCCCTTGGTCATGGAGATGCGTATCCAGCGGTCCTCTCTATCCCTCACATCAAAGTAGGCGTGGCCATCTAGGATGTAGCGAATCTCGTCGTCTAGATGAAGGTGCTCCTCAAAGAACATCTTCAGCTGTGGACGAGACCTCTCTGAATTAGGATTTTATGAAATGTAGTATAAACTCATTGGCCACTTAATTAAGGACAATGCCTGTCTGTTAACATAAATAGCTGCACACCAAGAACCAAGACTTAGTTGTTGTTTGACTTGAAAATAATGAGACCATGAGATGATGTGGCAAATAGTCACTCATTACAACTTATTGGGCATTCAGATCCTACTATAAGTGGCCGGTGAGTGACATAGAAGAGAGAAAAAACGTTCTCAGCATTAGTATTGTTTTTCCCAGTTAGTTGTTCACCTTTTCCTCATAGTTGGGTAGTTTGTCCATATGAATGGTGATGATGTCTGAGTAAGAGTAGCCCTTGTCTTTGCGGATCTTCTCCAGCACAGGGTCGTTCTCATAAATATCTGCATCTAACTGGGACACACACACGTTAAACGTTGCATATGCTTTCATGCTTCTGTAATATAAGTTAACGCCTAATTACCGACTTGATACGTTCCTCTACACGTCAACGTGTGAAATAAGTCACTTTTAAGCAACTCGACACATGCATGATGCATGTTTATACATATTTTTAATATAAGTTAATGCATACATGGTTCATATCCCATGCTCTCTCAGGCGTGCATGCCCACATTAGTACCTTGGAATAGAAAACTCCATGTTTTTCCAGCTTTTCCAGAGACACATGCTCGTTTGGATCCCGTTTGTGCGGCTTTCTCTGGTCGTCCTCAGACTCGTCCATGTACCAAGCCTCAATCGATACCATGGCACCGAATGTTAGGATATGTTCAGGTGTCCTGGACCCGGAACCCCGGATGCGGAACCGCAAGTTAAGAACAAGCACGTGGACCCGTAGATAAACAGTATAGATGGGATATGTGAGGGTTTCTGTCCCAATAGATCCGCCATCTTACTAGGGACCACTAGGGGAAAGTGAAACCTGTCTGTAACGACTGGACATCCAAGCCCCCAGGAAGGACACGTATTTAACACACCATTTAAGACAAAAAAAATATGCAATTAACAACTGATAATAAATAAATCATGAATAAATCCCACTTGCTTCCTTGATGACGTTGTTTATTCGGAATATAATTGAAATACGTTTACTGAAATGGTTTTTATTAAAGATAAATGTGTCTAACATTTTGAAATAGAAGGTAACAAATAAAACAAATCGAATAAAAGGTAAAACATGTTTTAATACCTGAAATGTGCTTTGAATTATGTTACATATTTTTTCATGTACATGTATGTCCATCACACATTGGAAATACATTTTGTATTGCAAAAAAATATGTATTTTCCGTATTAGTCTATGTTATAGGCGTACATATTATCGGTCAAGCATATCTATATAAAAAATAAAATATATATTGATTGATTTGTGACTATCCGAAACAGTTTAATAATGAAATTTAAAATCAGAAATACCGAGGGGTTATGTAGGTGTCTCGATTGGTGTGCCTCTTAAACTTTTCACTGATGATAATGTGACCCCGAATATATGCAACTGGTAACAGTTGTGCAATATTTACTGTGGCCTTATGGGACTTGCAATTCCTATTGTGTGCAACTTTAGGCTGCAGTTGTACTATCTGCAGCTCTCCACTAGGTGGTGGGCAAGAACACGCACACACAACACAACAGTCATGGCACGTTTAAACCACCATTCCCACATCAATGACTGTCTGCCTGTTTTATATTCCACGTCACGGTCGTGTGACTTGTCTCTAGGAGCAATACATTATTGTGATCAGGGTGGTTTACCTAATAAACTGGTCAAGGATTGTATAATGAAGCCAAAGCAGCATCAATGTTTTAAACCCGTGTCACATAAATGGTGTTCTGAAGAAGGAGCACGGACACACCATGTTCAAGTTGTGCATTAAGTTTCCTATTATCCTGAATAAGGATGTTGCTAAAAGCTTGACCCATCGTGTTGCACGGCAAACGGAGGCCTGGCTGTTTTCACTTGCATGACAATCTTAGCCTGTATAACAGAGGTACCAGAGAGTGCTGAGGTGTCTGGCCACCGAAAACGGAGTAACATTGTGTTACTAAGGGTGACTAGCATCAATGTGTTACTAAGGGTGACTAACATCAATGTGTTACTAAGGGTGACTAGCATCAATGTGTATAAGGTAGGGTTACCACCTGTCCCGGTTTTACCGGGATTGTCCTTGTTTTTAATGTCCTGTCCCGGGAAATGTATCCACTCTCCCGGGACACTGAATGTCCCGGTTTCGAAAGGCTACGTGAATGTGTATGTTCAGTTTACTATTTTCGCACTTGAAATAGCCTATGCATTGTGCACAGAGTGGTCAGTGTCTCTTGTGTGTGTGTAGAATGCGTTATCATTGGCTCTGGGATGGGTGTGTCGTGTGACGTAGGCTACGTCATCTAGCGCGTCTGTCTTGGCTTCTTGGCTTCTTACTACAGGCGGCAAATTGACCCTTCGCTAAGCCACGCCCGAAAACCGCCACAGGCCAATCGTGGTTTAGCAACCGTAACTAGGCGCAGGAGGTCTGTCAAGCTTTCGAGAAAGGGAAACATGCCAACGCGTTGTGCTTATGGATTGTGTAAATCTGATACCCGATATCCTAAAAGTTTGGACGGGGAGGGGGAATTTTTTCCTTTCCCCAAACCAAAAACCCAAGGGGAGAAATGCCGGGCGTGGACGGAGGCTCACTGACATACTTTAAAATACTCGTGAGTACCCCAATCCGATCGCGGCTCTCGGGTAGGTCTAAGGACGGAATATCAGGGGGCTTGCCGGAGATCTCCAAGGAAAAGGTTGGTATGCGAACTTAATCGGTTCATTAACAGTAGTCATCATGTGCTCACTATAGGTACACTTTATTTGGGCAGCGAGATGTATTACAGAACACACATGCTCTACGCTTTATACTTTATATTGGTCTCCGCATACGGTTTTTTTTATACAGCGACAACTACCGATGATATGTAAGCAGTGACCTGGCACTCTAAAAAATATAAGCGGTATAATGTTAGCATTGTAAAGTGGTCAAGCAAATGGCTTATTCCACAAGATGTGTGGATAAGCTGCTTGATTTACAATTATTAGATTATATTCACTTACCCTGTTGTGCATGAACATAGCTGTTCCTCAATTTGTGTGTTTCCCACTTGGATAGTTAGTGTATGAGGCTGCTGCTGCTTGCACCGGGACCTAGGCTTTAGCTTCAATTTTAAAGACGTTATTCTCTAATCGTTTGCATATTATGTTGTGGATATATCGATAGAATGCATACTGCAGCCCCTTTTGTCTTGCTCTTTCAGATATTCCACCTGTTCGCCAAAAATGACTAAATATCTCATTGGGAATGTCTGACACCGGTGCATACATACTGCAATAGACGTGCCAGGCTCGAAAGCTTGACAGACAGGCAACAGTAACTAAGGAGGGCGTGGCTTAGCGAAGGATCAATTGAAGCAGAATATTTTACGTTTGTTAGTATACTTATTTCTTTAGCAAAGAGGAAGCAAAAGCAAGCACAAGCACCAGTATCTAAGCAATCAGGTACGCTATAAGTTAAGTAAGATAAGTGTGAGAATACTTGAGATGTTTAAAATATTCCCGACTCACGACTATATGCACAATCTTACTGCACAAAGGCCAATTTTGTCTTGTGGGTCTAATGTCTTAATTGACATTTTCACTTCAGAGCAAAGCGGTTGGTCAGGTCATCGCAATGTCCAGGTTTTTTATCAGACATAGGTGGCAACCCTAGTATAAGGGTGACTACCATCAATTTGTTACTAAGGGTGACTAGCATCAATGTGTTACTAAGGGTGACTAGCATCAATGTGTTACTAAGGGTGACTAGCATCAATGTGTTACTAAGGGTGACTAGCATCAATGTGTTACTAAGGGTGACTAGCATCAATGTGTTACTAAGGGTGACTAGCATCAATGTGTTACTAAGGGTGACTAGCATCAATGTGTTACTAAGGGTGACTAGCATCAATGTGTTACTAAGGGTGACTAGCATCAATGTGTTACTAAGGGTGACTAGCATCAATGTGTTACTAAGGGTGACTAGCATCAATGTGTTACTAAGGGTGACTAGCACCAATGTGTTACTAAGGGTGACTAGCATCAATGTGTTACTAAGGGTGACTAGCATCAATGTGTTACTAAGTGTCACGAGTGGTGAGTAAGTGTACTGCACTGTCTGGTTTCGGGTGCACCCTTTCCTGGTTTGTGTTGGTTACAGCTGTTGGGGATTTGCAATCACTGGGCTATAAAGGGGATTGCTAGATGTCACTCGTTGCGCTTCATTGTTTCCATGTCACATTATGTTGGAGGTGAGTGTTGTTTTTGACTATTGTGGTTTCTGGGTTGTTTTATATGTAAGTCGCGATATGCGCACGTTTGCTTTTCAGTTAACCAGTTAGTCCTTTTCGCCGTTGTCGGTTTGTTTTGTGTTTGTGTCACGAATAAACCTAATTGAACGGATTACCTGGCTCTGCACATGGCTTTTACCTGCACTACACCCTACGGCCGTGACACTAAGGGTGACTAGCATAATGTGTTACTAAGGGTGACTAGGACCAATGTGTTACTAAGGGTGACTAGCATCAATGTGTTACTAAGGGTGACTAGCATCAATGTGTTACTAAGGGTGACTAGCATCAATGTGTTACTAAGGGTGACTAGCATCAATGTGTTACTAAGGGTGACTAGCATCAATGTGTTACTAAGGGTAACTAGCATCAATGTTTTGGTGATGACTCTGTTTGGTTGGGCCATTATAACGTCTTCTGTTGGGTTCCAGCTTTCTATGCGAGAGAAACAGACATACACAAATCACCTTTATTATTTTGCGTTCATGAAACATTTTTTTTTGGTTTTTGTCATTCAGCAGAAACTTAGAAAACAATATGTTTTATATAGCTTGCTCAAGTGCAGAGCTACATATTTCATTCTTAACCTTTTGGTTACTGGCCAAGTCCTCTAGACCACTAAGGAAAATCTTTTCCCTCCAAAAAATGCATTTAAAAGATGTCTTTAGCACCGTCAATGAATTTCATAGTTTTTAATATATTATCAGTATTTAGAATATATCTGTTTCCCCCTTGTTGGTCATTGTGTGCAGTTGTGTCTGATCCTAATGTAATTACACAGGTCGGAGAGTGTGCTCCAGATAAATCCACTGAGACCTCAACCTCACAGCTCTGCATTGCATTGACACACTCTTATTCGTTCGGTGTGACTTGTATTCACGCTAGTTATTTAAGGCACGTCAGCGTGAGGAAACTAGGAGCAGTCTATCCAATCACAGTGTTTCTCACAATAACACTCCCATCAGTTTGAGTACAGACTGATGTAATGAAAAACCGACCGGGCCCGACCACATAACCTCATCTGGGTGTGTGGGAATGATGACAGCCAGTCGACATACGCTTGTGATGACTTCAGCTGGTGGTCGACGTTCTTCCGCAATACCACATGTTCTTGCGAAATGACGTGACGCCAGATGACAGACGCTGTCGAGTAACAGTTGTTTGTGTTTCAATATGACCACGACACCGCAAAGGGTCCTTACCTCCGTGAGTGTTTGTACTTTCAGGTGTCAAGAGCTGAACATGGGTCAGCACCAGGTAAGAACACGCGGCCGGCAGCGTGATTCGGCACGCCGCACTCACATGGGTGACAGACGCAAAATAGTATTTCCGTGCAACTCGGCGACCCGGCGCATCACAGAAAGAGCAGGCTGTTGTATATTCTGGTCACAGCCGTGACGTGACTGTGCTATTTGTGCGCTCTGCGAATAGCGTTGTTTTGTTTCTACTTAGTGATTGCATGAAGTAAGTGACATCATGTCTGCAGTTATGTGGGATCTCTGCCGTTCATCCGCTGAAGCCTGTGCTCCATATTCCGCGTGTCTCTTCCACATTTTCCACATGTCTCTCCGCACCTCACATTATCTGAAATCCTGCCCGTGGACACTGTAAAAAAAACACTACTCCACATTGAAGTTTCTTTTTGAGCGAGCTGGGCTTTAAGCCGTCTGTCTAACTGTGAAAGTCCCGGAGAGCCTGGCAGCTCTGGCCAGCTTGACCCCAGAAATCTTTCATGCAGCTTCTGTGTTGGGCCGGGCTGAATGGCTGGCTGGCCGTGCTGCACGGGAGAGAGAAGTGGCATAGTATCTGTCAGCTGTCACGACTGGAGAAGGGAGCGAGGGTGCCAGCTAGACAACCAGCCCTTAAACCAGATGGCTTCACCTGCTAACAGCTCATGGTGACTGGGGCAACAGCGGTTAAATATAGACCGCTGCTTTAAGCCTCCGTCTCTACACTGAAAGACTCGGGGACAAAAGAGGAGTAACTGAAAAGACCTGGACGCCTGACAAAGGACATCACGCTGTTGCACCTCTCTCTCCCTGCTGAGCAACGGCTTCATATAAATGGACAGCAAGCGGGAATGGAATTGTGACTGCATGCCTCCTGTCTCTGTCAAGGGTTTATTTAGTCCTGGCCTCACTCGCTCACTTTCTCGGTCGCAAACACCGAGAAGGAAGGAGGAGAGGAGTTTAAGGAGAGTGTATGTATCCGAGGGGGAGGAAGGGGAGATAGGAGTTTAAAGAGAGTGTAGAGGGGGAGGAAGGGGAGAGAGGAGTTTAAAGAGAGTGTAGAGGGGGAGGAAGGGGAGAGAGGAGTTTAAAGAGAGTGTATGTATCAGACGGGGAGGAAGGAGAGAGAGGAGTTTAAAGAGAGTGTATGTATCAGACGGGGAGGAAGGAGAGAGAGGAGTTTAAAGAGAGTGTATGTATCAGACGGGGAGGAAGGAGAGAGAGGAGTTTAAAGAGAGTGTATGTATCAGAGGGGGAGGAGGTTGGGGGACGAGGGAGAGAAAGAGAGAGAGAGCAACATTTCATCCTCTTTGCTGAAGCGTTTCTTTCTTGACCTGGAATCCTAGTCGGGGAGAAGTGAGAGTGCGGTATTCAGTTTGGAGCATGGCTGCTAAACAGGAGTAGAACGAAGAGATCTCTGTCAAAATACTGAGTCTCTCCTCTGTGAGTCTCTCTTGTGTGAGTCTCTCCTGCGTGAGTCTCTCCTGTGTGAGTCTCTCCAGCGTGAGTCTCTCCTGCGTGAGTCTCTCCTGCGTGAGTCTCTCCTGCGTGAGTCTCTCTTGCGTGAGTCTCTCCTGTGTGAGTCTCTCCTGTGGAATTCTCTCCTGTGGAATTCTCTCCTGTGGAATTCTCTCCTGTGGAATTCTCTCCTGTGGAATTCTTTCCCGTGGAATTCTCTGCTGTGGGATTACTTTCAGCACCTCTCTTAACCAAACCTGGTGACCAGCAGAAACTGGTGAGAAACAATTGGTAACTGTGACTGCATGCTTCACCTCTCTTTACACAGTGTGGATAGTTAAATGCATGGGCCATTGCTGTGGCAAGAGCCAGCTAATGAGCCGAAATACTTGTGTTATTACTTTGAAATGTAGAAAAAACGAATACTGCTGTAGCTTGTCTATGACAGTGCTGTTCTGTAGGTCACGGAGAAATGTGTGAATGAATATGATAGATGTGTTTCGAAATTCATTTCTAAATGTTTTTGTCTGTTTTGAAATGAATTAAATATATGTGTACATTTATTGCATGGTTTAAGACTGCAAATTTCTTTTGGCTGTGCTCGGGGCCTTAACAAGTCATCATCGAAGCAGATTCTGACACTGCAAACTGAAAGGCAAATCCAGAAAGATTCATGAATTCAACGTTTCTTATAAATCACTAATTGTTCTGTTGTCATTGTTATGTGAGAACCTATTCTAGCGTATTACAACTGGGAACATTCAAGGTGCTGTGAATTGACAGCAAAATCCTGACAAACTACAATATTGAGGCTAAGAGATAAGGAACAGTTAATTTAGATTCCTTCAGACTTTGGAAAATGGATCTCGTTTGCAAATCTTGTCTAGAGGGGCTTAATGTTTTTGTGAAAAATGCATAATTTCTACCTGGTTATCGATTCATTTCTGTTACGTCACATTCATTCATCACCAAGCCATAGACAGGCCGTGGTTGGTAGAAAATGCAGTATATACATTTGGTTCTGGTTTGTCACGGCATCCTGTACTCTGCACACCGTCTATCTGAGACAAAACTACATCTGCAATATGTCTCATTTTGAGAGGGAATGCGTTACAGGCGTGTTTTGGGTCCACTGTCATTCTTCTCCTAAGCGTCAGTTTTATTGCCGCTTATGTTTAAGCCAGAGAGAATAGTTAGTGGTTCCCATTCCAGACAGTATAATTATGTACTTAGTAATCTCACGGTAAAAAAAAATGGGAGAGCAAAGGATTTCTAACATTTTCGGCTCTCGGTCCAGATCAGGGAAAAAGAGATCCTTTCAAAATGTCTGTGTTCTCGGTCAACTTCACGCGTGACGTTTTGTGGCCAGCGGTCAACACACTTCATTAAAAAAACGGAAATGAAAACGACAGTGCGTAAATACCGGTGCGACCTTCTATAACGCCTGAGCATTTGAGTCGGACGTATCAACAAGAGTGACCAAGCTACGGAGGGGATTTGCAGAAGTGACGCAGGTGCTGAGGTGATATTTACATACCTACGCTCTTACTCCGCTGAGCACGTCTGTCAACACAAGAACACCTTATCTTACTGCGTTATTATGAACCTGCATAACTTCCGATCGTTGATACGGGAAGGACATAGCGAAGCCGTGAGGTAACGAAGCTCCTCCAGCAGTGGGAGATTGGAAAACAGATTAAACTCCGCTGTGCTTTCTGCCGCGTGTTTTCCATTGACAAGGGAGCAACGTCGTTAATTGTAAATGGACATCCGGGATTCGTTGCTTGCCAACGGAATGGTTCAACTCTTCAGATATTTTAGACGCACATTGTTCTGTGAATACGACAGTTCTTACCAGGGTTCCCCCGTCACGTTAGCTGGAAAGGCAATTAAACCAAGTGGTGACCCACCTGACTGACCCTTTCAACCAGTAACTTCTAAGAATCCGGTGTGCCAGTTCTGACCCGGGAAAACCTACCGATTGGCAGCTCTCTAGGAACAGGGGTTGGGGAACTTTGTAGACTATAGGCACAGACAGAGGGGGAGGGGTGGGGGGTTGGGTTTTAGCCTCTACACTCTCAGGGGTCACCGAAGTCATGCATTCAGACCATAGAAATGGAATCAAACAGAACTGCGCGTGACACACCTCTAACGCTGGCAAATTGACCGGTATTTAGCAAACACAACAGGCCTGGTTGTGTCACTCAGCAACAACTGGCCCTGATATGCGCTTACGCGAATGACCAAGAGTCCTGAATGTTCCGGATGTTTCCCAGACCTTCTAGGTACATAGAATGGATGCTTCTAACTTTTCCATGTCTCCAAGGGCGAGGGGGGTTCTGTTTTTCCAAACGTCTGCACCGTCGGACGGTTGGAGCTTAGAAGCGGGAGAGACTAAGGGTTAATATGAAAGTTTTTTTCTGCGGTGTGAAATGATTGTGCGATTTCAATCACGTGATTTGATGTGACGTCTATAATCTGTTGCGTGAGACAAATCCAGTTAAAGATTCGTAAAGACTAAACCTTGTTGCCGCCTCAATAGTTCTGGAGGTAGGATTTAATACCCAACCCGGTAGAGTTGTCTCATTTCAAACAAACTGTGTGTATTTGCCCTCAAGGCTGGTTAATTTACATAACAAGAGAGGGTGGAAAAGCTAGATAGACGTATCTTGGTTTGCATAATAATTTCCATAGCATTTGAATTTACATTGGTAAACGTAAGTGTACATAAGGGCTTGTTTAAACGACGCTGTATGTTTTCAGAGTGGTTCCGAAGAAGACGAGACGCGAAACATTTTTGTTTCGTCTAAACGTGCGGATATCGATAACTGGAAACGGCGCCTTCTGAGGCAGTGTGAAGATATTGTGCTGCGTACGTGATTTCCCTGCGACTGAGAGTCACGTTCCCGTGTGGCTCGCCCCGACCGACACAAACACACACTTTTGAATAGTGACTCTCTCAATACCAAGTGTCACGTTTCATTTGAAACACCGTGTTGATTGACATTTTTGCATATTTCCCTTTGTAAGGCGGAGGAGCTTTTGGGACTGTATTTTATCAAGGTCTGCAGGCGAGATCGATCAGTTGACATAGTCATTCAAGTCAACGCACAACTTCCAACTTCCATACAACTTATTTAGTGTGTTGCACCCATAGCCCGGCTGGCCACACCAAACTCCCCCAATCAAACCGGTCATTTTCCCTAAAGACTTCGGTGTGCCCCTGATATCCCTACAGCTGTCATCCCTCTCTGCTATATCTACCAAACCGACATCGCAGGCCACATCAGGCCCATAAAGGCATGTAGTCTGGGAGGACCTTTGTAGGAGCCCTGGTCTCACGTAAACAACGGCGTATAAACCCTACACCAGAAGAGATCTGTCCCTGCCCGATCTAGTGGGAGACCCCAAGTTGGCAGCACGCGCCAGAGATAAAACGAAAGCATTGGCCCTGGATGGCAACTGTTCACTGCTGAAGCGACAGCGCTCCTTTTTCTCCTGCCTGGATCAGGAACATGTGTTGGGTCCTGGGAACCTATAAATATCCTGAACGCCAGCTGGCAATGAGCGCCAGGGTTTGGCCTTGTTGTTTGAGGGTATACATGGGGAACCAGCCAGACTTTAGTCCGAGGCCTCCACAGGCCCTACAGATTGTTAGGCCCTGACCTTGTGCTGGCAGCTAGTAATACTCCAGGCGGCATGGATTCCAGGTGTGTGCGGTCACTCTGGTCAGCCCGGGACCCAAGGAGGTTTCTGGGCCCGTTGACCAGCTCCTCCTATCAGAAGAGAGGAGATTGCAGCACGCAGGAATGGAATGTGAGACCTGAGAGATCACATGCTTTGGAATTCCCATTTGCCCTCCAAGAATTCCCTTTCAAACGCGACAGTTCCATCGTGCTGAAACGTGGGCTCATGCGGTGGGAAGCAGATCGAGATTTTATAGAAAGCATCCTGAGTTCCATGTAAATGTCGAACTTTCACGCCGCACAGACAATCCGACAACAGCTGACCGAAGGAAATGTGAGACTAAGAAACTGCGCTAGAGGGAAAATTATAGTGTTCTTGGTGTTTGGAATTTTTTGGGGAAAGCCAAATAGTCAGAAGTCGGATTTAAGTGTTTATACAAAATCAGGATTTAGCCCAGGAAGACCAAGAATAAGTGATTCTGAGTTGATCCACACATATTTAAAGTATAGATGTACTTCGGTTCCAAATGGAAGTGAATATTTTCAAAATGATCTCCAGAACAAGAGTTTAAGACATTAACCTGAGTTTAGTTTGGAAGTATAGTCAACAAGTAGGAGCCCTGAACATGTCATCATCATAGATAACGTCTGATTGCTCATTGACCTCTTGACAATTTTAAACAAAACCACGTACGTATGTAGTCCAGTTGAAAGCCAGTTGTTCGTCATTCCGACCTGGATAACTAGACTACTCGGTAAAGCTAACCACGTAAGATGTGATTAGCGTTTAGCGTTCCCCGTGCAATTATGAGTGGCAGTTCAATGTGGCCAACCGTAGCGTACTCTCTGTGCGTAGGACGTCAGCGCAGAAGCTATTAATATGCTGGCTATGGGGTCAGGTTAGTTCCATCTCATGGCGTTTGAAAATTAATCCTTGGCCTGTGTCACAAACAGTCCCGTAGGTGTTTAATCACCACAGACCAGTGGGACCTGAAACCTGGCTGCACCTCTCCTTTTACATTGACATTTTAGTACTTAACACAAGTCCTTATTCGGGTGGCTTACGGTTGTGAGCGGTTACATGTTCATATGTGCGGCTCAACAGGAATCACAACCACAGGCCTCGCAGGGCTACAATCTGGCAACAAAGTTTGATTAGAGTGTTACATCATTGGCATAGGAGCGGGTACACTCTGTAGTTTTTAGAGCATTGGCATCGGAGCGGGTACACTCTGTAGTTTTTAGAGCATTGGCATAGGAGCGGGTACACTCTGTAGTTTTTACAGCATTGGCATAGGAGCGGGTACACTCTGGAGTTTTTGCAAGAGCAGGTACACTCTGGAGTTCTCATGAGCGGGTACACTCTGGAGTTCTCATGAGCAGGTACACTCTGGAGTTTCTCATGAGTGGGTACACTCTGGAGTTCTCATGAGCAGGTACACTCTGGAGTTTCTCATGAGCAGGTACACTCTGGAGTTCTCATGAGCAGGTACACTCTGGAGTTCTCATGAGCAGGTACACTCTGGAGTTTCTCATGAGCGGGTACACTCTGGAGTTCTCATGAGCGGGTACACTCTGGAGTTTCTCATGAGCGGGTACACTCTGGAGTTTCTCATGAGCGGGTACACTCTGGAGTTTTCTTCAGTTTGACTTCTGTAATGTTAATATAAAAATTGCAGAGAAACGCACCGTAGGGCAAGAAAAACACTTTCACTCCGACTATCCACGTTCTAAGGGATTTGAACCGGTGCACATTTCCTCAGAACCCCGTCTTGCACATCGGCCGTTTTAACATTCAAGTAGATCATTTTCAGACGTCAGCGATTTCTTTAGACGGACCCTTACTACAAATGAAGACAAACATGTTCCCTGTGCACTGAGCTGTCAAACCCTTTATCTCACACATACAGCCATTGTTCAGCCATTATTGGCTCCTGGTTTCGTTAGCGTTCCTATCCAATATCTGGTTTCATTGAGGTTAGAAGCTATATGGTCTGTCGTTTATTCGCAGTACCATTGTAATGCTGCTTTGGCTTCGGTTCATGTTGTTTCAATGGTCCCTGGGAGAGGGTTAAGGAGCAGGTCAGACATCTAATTGAGCCTGATCTCAGAGTACAGTGGGCTGTGGACCGGGGTATGGGAGAGAGAGAATTTGTGACATAGCTCAGTGAGCTCACACAACTCAGGAAGCATGAATCAGGGGTCAGGGGTCGTATGACGTCGTCGGGGAAATTCAGGGAATGTATTCCTTATCTGTAAGTAATTATACATGTACTGATGTCATACTGTGCCACAACACAGAGAGAACACAGCACTTCATATCTCACCTTCAGAGGCGTGTAATAGTTGTATTAGCCACTGGTCCTTCAGGAGAGAAATGGAGTGGGGAGGAGAGAGGAAGAGTGGGGAGTAGAGAGGAGGATTGAGTAGGAGAGAGGAGGAGAAAGGAGGAGAGAGTAGGAGAGTGGAGGAGTGAGGAGGAAAGAGGAAGAGAGAGGAGGAGTGAGTAGGAGAGAGGAGTGAGGAGGAGTGGGGTGGAGAGGAGGAGAGAGGTGCTTAACTTTTACACACATTTTGTTCACACAGGTAGAAAATGAGGTCTAAGAGTAGCGAAGTGGAGAACCCAGCTGGGTCACTTGGAGTTCCTCAGGCAGCACAAGACATCAACCAGGAAGAGGAAGTAAACCAGCATGCACCCATAAAAAGGGTCAAAGTTCAACCAAACATAAAGGGAGTGGAAGAAGAGGTGTCCGTGACCTCGGGCATGAAGAAGTCAACTGACAGTTCAGGGACTGTTGACAAAACACTGGGAATCATGAACCTTACTAAAGAGGACCTTCTCAGGCTGCTAGGGGTCATGGAAGGTGAGGTCCAGGTGAGTGTGTGATATTTTGCTGTATTCATTTCATGGACGAAGTATGTACTATTGCCCAAACAAGAACACAACTTTTGAATGGTAGTGTTTTTGAACAAAGCTTTAAAGTGATCTGTGGGGTAAAGCGATCATTGGCAGCTGGGGTAGTGCTTGAATTATCTGTAAAGATAGTACCTATTATTACAGTGCTTTCATTTGACATTCTCCGTCTTGAGAACGTACAGTATCTACGCTACAGCTCCCTCTAGTGGCGGACGCTGGTAGTAAAGCAGTAGGGAAATGATCTCAATGGTGTTTTACAAGAATTTATCACTCGGGAAGATTTTACATTTTGTGATCTAAAGGACCTTCTAATACATGAAATAAATAATTGCTCTTTTTCTCCGCCCAGAGTTATAAGAGTTTTTTTGTGTGTCATCCCCAGGCGAGGGAAGACGTCATCTGTGCTCTGCAGACTGATAAAACATGCTCAGAAGCCCTGCAGTCCCACTACGGCTGTGCTGCCACCACCCCGGTCCTCCAGGCCCTGCAGAGAGATAGCTTTCTCACCAACGCGCAGACACACATTGACAACGTGTACCACAGGCCAATGGCTGAGGTTAATCACCTACTGACATGCTCACTAACCTTACAAAGTCTTTAGTTGTGTGTATATATATATTTATATCTATTTATATGTGTGTGTGTGTTAGCTGTTGATTTCTTTGTTCAGTGTCTTTATGTACTAGTTGTTCCGTTCTTATGTTGTTTGTTTGGTTCCACCTGTGTCTAGTCCAGTCTTCACCTGTATCTCGTTTGCCCCTGTTTTGCCTTCCTACCTTTAGCGTTTCTGGTCAGTCGTTGTGTCATGTGACGTGCGTCCTGCCGTGTTCTGTAGCTTGAGAGCCTTGTATTTTCAGAATGTCTCGGATCGGAGAGCCTTGTGTGGTTGCTTGTGCATCTTCGCGTTACACACATTTGCCATGCAATCGTCCTCTTGCACTGTGCGTTCCTCAGCTGGAGCGTCTGCAGGAGAAACACAAAGACACGTACCGGCGTATGCTAGAGCAGCTCCTATTGGCTGAGAAGTGCCACCGGCGCACCGTGCACGAGCTGAACACCGAGAAACGCAAACACGCCGACTACATGAACAAGAGCGACGACTTCACTAACCTACTGGAGCAGGAGAGGGAGAGGTAAGGAAGGAGAGGTGACAACGGAGGAAGAGGCGTGTCGAAGAGTTTTTAAAAAACGTGGATAAACTAGTTTATCGCCAAACCAGTTCAAACCAAACCTATGATGTCGGCTGGAAGTGTTTCACTGGGCAGGTCACCTGTTCTAGTAGATCCCACGGTAGGTGTGACGGTTGGGCTTCCCTGCCAGGTACTTTCCACTGTCCTGGTTGGCTTGTTTTCAGTCTGCCACCACCACCACAACAGCTGTGTGTTGCAGCGCCACACTCCATCAGCGACCTCTACTCCATCAGTGCCCCTACTCCATCAGTGCCCATAATCCATCAGTGCCCCTACTCCATCAGCGACCCCTACTTCATCAGCGACCCCTACTCCATCAGCGACCCCTACTCCATCAGCGACCCCTACTCCATCAGCGACCCCTACTCCATCAGCGCCCCTACTCCATCAGCGCCCCTAATCCATCAGCGCCCCTACTCCATCAGCGCCCCTACTCTATCAGTGACCCCTACTCCATCAGCGCCCCTACTCCATCAGCGCCCCTACTCCATCAGCGCCCCTACTCCATCAGCGCCCCTACTCCATCAGCGCCCCTACTCCATCAGCGCCCCTAATCCATCAGCGCCCATACTCTATCAGCGCCCCTACTCTATCAGTGACCCCTACTCCATCAGCGCCCCTACTCCATCAGCGCCCCTACTCCATCAGCGCCCCTACTCCATCAGCTCTTGATGAGCCAACATTCCGCTGGCCCGGAAACATGAGATATATCGCACACAAATGCGAACACGCGTTTTCTCTTTCGCACGCTCTTTCACACACACACACACACAAATATGTTTTCTCAGGCTCCCCTCTGTGGATTGTACCTGAATCAATACTGGGAATATGTCATGTTTAATTCATGTTACGGACTGGAGGACACATTGCGGGAGCGCTGGGGGTGGACGAGAAATGACGTGCAAACCCAAATTAGCACTGGGATTTTAAATCAGAACTTGTCACGTAACTGGACACCGACTCTCCTGACTGTCTTATGACACGCGGCCTGTGTGTTTCATAACATGTAACGCTGGTGCTCTCATGTCATTACGCGTGTGACTTTAGCATCGGGCTAATTTTAGAGTGCAGACGGCTCGGGCGCCAGTGACTTATGGACGTGCGATTATGAATGAAGATCAGATGTCCAATGTTAGAAGCTCGATGGTACTCTGGACACTGCGGTGGTGATCCGGCTTGGTTGTGGGATTTGAACCACACTCAGATCCATTGACGTGAACTAACGGTCTCTAATAATCGTGTGTGGAATTTAATGTGTCTGCCGTCTAGAGTTGAAACAGGATGGGTTGTGGGTATTGCATTGCTATTCCAAACTATTGTCAGGGGATAAACAATATAGAAAATGTTTCTTTATGAAAGATTTACTCACTCGATGACACTATATTAGTTCATTTTACATTAATGTAGAGTCATTTAAGATACGTGTTAGTGTTTTAGAAGATTTGCACAAAGAGTCTGATATAATTGAATTATACCTCACATATTCTTCTCTTATCTCTCTCCAGATTGAAGATATTACTGGAGAATGAGAAAACCTTCCAGGCTCGTAAAGAACGGGAGCACACGAGGCGCCTGGAAAAGTTAAGAGAGGAGCTGGTCAAGTTGAAGTCCTTCGCCCTGATGCTGGTAGATGAGCAACAGCTACACCTGGAGCAGATGGACAAACAGAGCCAGAGGGTCCAGGAGCTGTCCCAGCAGCTGCAGCAGAAGGAGCAGGACCTGAGCGAGGCCAGTAGCCGGACCCACGAGAACAAACAGAGGGCCCTGAACATGGAGGGTGAGCTGAGGGAATGCAAGGCCAAGTTCACCCAGGAGCAGGAGGAGATAAACTCTATGCTAGCCGGCCAGGAAGCCCATAGTCGGCAGTTAGACGTCAAGCTCATTGGACTCACCCAGAAATTGGAGGAGCTTGAGATGAGTAACGTTGCTTTGAAGAGGTCAGAGGTTGAATTGCACGAGCTGAGGAATAAGATCAGTACAGGCGAGTATGGGAACTCTAAACTGATGACAGAACTGGAGAACCTCCGTAAACGGGTGTTTGAGATGGAAGGGCAGGACGAGGAGATCTCCAATGCAGAGGTGCAGTGCAGGGAGCTAAGAAGGAGGCTGCAGGAGGGGGAGAATCAAGGAATAGAACTCAAACTGCAGGTAGAGAAGCTTCAGAGAAGGATTGTGGAGCTTGAAAAGCTGGAGGGGGCATTAAATGACAGCCAGGTGGAATGCACCCAGCTACACTCCGCTCTGGAAAGAGAGAAGGGTCTATCTAAGGAGCTCACAGACGAACTTCTAGCCGTGAAGATACGCATGAAAGAGATCGAATCCTCTGAGCTGAGGCTGGAAAAGACTGAGCAGGCCCTTAAAGATGACCTAGCGAAGCTGAAGTCATATACTGTGTTAATAGTTGACGATAGGAATAATATGATGGAGAGAATGCAGTTGGAGGAGAAGAGGCATGATTTGGGTAAGATGTTCAAGGCTGAGCAAGGCAAGGTAACGGAGGTGACAGAGAGATTAATAGAGGAGAGTAAAAAGCTCCTGGTGGTGAAATCGGATATGGAGGCCAAGGTAGGAACGCTCACCCAAGAGAAAGAAGAGCTTAGCATCAGGCTTGCATGTGAAATGGAAAAGAGCCAGGAGCTGAGCTCAAAAGTCAGCCACATGAACAAGAGGTTGGATGGATTGGACAAGGCCGAAAATGTATCCACAAAGCACATAGCAAAGAGGGAACTGGAGAGATTGTCGGATGCAAGTTCGGAAGAGGATAACAGGGTCAAGGAGCTCACGCAGGAGATGGAGCGGTTGAAAAAGCGTCTCCAGCAGCTGGAAGTGGTGGAGGGGGATTTGATAAAGACGGAGGATCAGTATGACTTACTGGAGAGAAAGTACACGACAGAGCGAGACAAGGCCAACCTTCTCTCCCATCAGGTGGAGGAGATGAAAAATCAAATAGCCTGGAATAAAGCTGTGGAAAAAGGAGAGGCGGACAGCCAGGAAACAGACCTACGACAGCGCTTCAAAACGGAGGAAGCTAAAACCAGAGACTTGCAAAACGATGTTGTAGCTCTCAAGGAAAAGATCCATGATCTGATGAACAAAGAAGACCAGCTCTCTCAGCTCCAAGTAGATTACTCCTTCCTCCAGCAACGGTTCCTAGAAGAAGAGGAGAAGACGAACAACATGAGCATTGAGGTTTTTCACCTCACTCAAGAGCTGGAGGCAACCAAGCGCCACAGCCGTGCTCTACGACCCAGCCTGAACGGAAGGAGAATAGTGGACGTTGCCATGGCATCCACGGGAGTGCAGACTGACGTGCTGACCAATGAGACGGCGGACGAAGACACGCCAGCTGTGTTTATCAGGAAGTCTGTCCAGGAAGAGAATCACATCATGAGTAATCTTCGACACAAGAGCCTAAAGAAGCCCATGGAGAAAGCCTGTGGTCACGAACACTACTCACCCTCTCCTGCCTTGGACCTGGGCATGAAGAAGTCCTGGATTCCCTGGATGCGAAAGAGGGACCACATCCCCCAAGGTGGTAGTCTGGACAAGTCGGCCCAGTTGAGCGGTGAACCCATGCACTCTGAGCTGACGATGTCTCATAAGCAAGGGCAAGCTTTATGCATCAGAGTGACACCGGACCACCAGAACAGCACCGCTACCTTAGAGTTCAGCAGCCCCACTGCCGAGGAGCTCTACTCCACTCCTCGCCTCAGCCTCAGTCCCACCGCGCAAATCCACCAGAAGCCCCATGTGACTATCATTCCCTCCCATGCCACCCTCACCTCAAGGAGCAGAACCACGAGTGGGCCAGGAGGACCAGAGCGGGCCAAGTCCCCGGTCACCATCACCGCCATCTCCAGAGCGAAGTCACCAGAATGCAGTAGGGCCTCGACCTTGTCTTCTTCGTCGTTCTCCTCCTCCTCAGGCAGGCCCATGTCGCCCATATCCGTCATGACGGTCAGCACGTCCACTGTGTCCAACATGTCCGCCTCAGAGCCCCAGGAGATGACCGTGGGCCGGGCCGTCTTCAAGGTTACCCCCGAGAAACAAATGGTCCCTGCGGCAATCAGGAAGTACTCCAACTCCAGCAGCATCAGCACCACCACCCCCGTCGCCGCCGCAGAGGACAACAAGATCCACATCAACCTGCATGGATCCCAGTTCAACAAGAATCCCTCAGAGAGCCACAACAGTGCGTGCCCCAGGGTGGATGTTAGGCCTGTTGGCGTGGCAACGCAGTGCAACAAAGAGATTATATTGTCCACGGGCACTGTGTTACGCTCCCCTCGCCACAGTGCCGCCCCGCTTAAAAGCACCGCCGGCAAAGTGACAAGCAGCCTCACCATCACTCCGGTTGCCTCCACCCCTGCCAGGTCGATACAGACGGTGAGTGCCCACTCCGGTTACACATATTCCCTCACACGTTAACCCGATGTGACCCGCTCCTTTCTGTTGACATATCGGTGGCGACTCCTAGGGTTTGTAGTCAAATAAGGCCTTTTTGTGGGGGCGGCGAATTGTGTGACAGAACAGGCTTCATCAACAGCCCTCCAGACAACCAAGGTGGATCGACGTGGCAATCTGCCACCATGTTATAATCCTTCCTTAACTTATAGCGGCTCCTCGGTGTTTACACAGTCATACACGGGGCACAAACACCGTCACTGACATAACACAGGCAGCGGCAGTTTGGTGAACGGTTATACACTGAAACATGACCCGCAGCATGACTCCCACGTTGAGTAGGACTTGAAAGAAGGACTAAATATTTACAGTTGACATTGTGAATGTTCTGCAGAGGAAATATTCCCCTCAGTAATTATTCATTTTGTTCTCTAACGCACTGCCCTGTCCCTGTATCTCTCAGCCTGGGCACGACGCTCACCTGCCAAGGGGAGGGCTCACCCGGATCCCCATGTCTAAGAGCCTTAAGACGGGCAAATCTATGCTGGGAGCCCTGGGGATGTCTGGAGGAATGAGGCTGGAGCAGAGAGCAGAGAGCCAGTCCGCCAGGATAGAGCTGAAGAAATCAACGATCAGCAGCGCGACGGCATTTCAAAACGGAGGGAAAGGTTAAAGGTTAAACGAGCCAGAAACAGACAAGCTGCCAACCTTGCTCGTGTTCTGATGGTTAAAGGTGCTGAAAATAAATGTGCAAACGAAGAACCCTTTAACAAATGGGTTCTTCTCTATTATGCTGGTGCTTAAGATACCCACTATGTTGTCTTGCTGAAACCCTTTTTGTACATACAAAATTAAACGTCGTACTTGAAATTATGGGGATTTACTTTTTTAAATATTTATTATATATATATATAATGTATATTTTGTTCTTAGTGTTTTTTAATGGGGGTGTCAACTGCTTTTCTAGATAACTACTGGCGAGCGTGGGTGTGATTAAAGAAAACATAGGCTTTGTATTGTGAGGCAATGCTATCATGTTTTAGTTAGGCTGCTTCACATAGTCAGATGTTCGTGAGGATGTCCATGCATTTAATATTGCGACTATATAATATGGTCCTTCTAAGTCATGATTATTTCATTTAATAACAATGACAGAAATTAAGACCATTCCCATCAGCATTAGTCAACAATATTACATTAGCACCATTGATTTGCACATGTCAGTATTCTTCAATACTTCGGAAGGATTCAGGCAGTTTTTTTCATAAATTCTCTAATTTGTGTGCAATTAGCTGAATTTTGTCCTGCACCTAATACTCCTGGAGTACCTTCACACAGTCTTTCATTATTTTACTGAAAATGATTTATGCAACCGGGTTATTGTAAGGTTTATATTTTATTCCCCCCCCTCAACGTTTTCAGTTAGTTTTTCCATTGAATTCTTCACGTTATAGGTCACATCAAAGGTGAAAAAGTTCTGACATGATCTATCTTTGTATCATTTTTTCACATCACAAAAACCTGGCATTTGAACAGGGGTGTGTAGACTTTTTATATCCACTCTAGATATTAAAACTTTGAAGTATGTTTTGTAAATGTCAATGGAATGCATACCAAGTCTTGTGTATGTTACCTATTCACTATCAATTAGCATTGTGAGTAATTAATATGAACATGATTACACAAAGGCAAGAGACATAATAAAATGATTGTCATTTGTTTCCTTTACAATGCTGAAGTTGTTTTTCCGAGAAAGAAATCGCTCCAAATAGAATATACTATAAGTTCCTTAGAGATGTGTCTTATTCAGATATAATGTAATATATAATATAAATGTTATCTTTTATATCTATATGTAACCTCAATGGGCGTGTCCCTGGCCTAATCACGTGTGACGTACTGCCAGGCCATTGGCTGAGCAGCTTCCTGGTTCTCCATTCTCGTCAGCTACTAGGTGAATACTGTAATTCATGGTCTCTCGGAAGTCGGACAGCTCAACAAGAAATGTTTGCATGTCTGGAATTACATTTAAGACTATGTACCATTACTAAGATGTACTTAGTCTCAAAGTAAATCGACACGTAATTTCACGCGACAACGGTGTTTATTACTTACCGGGTGTTTATTACGGTGTTGTTTGATCTGCTCGACGGGAACCGCACACAGCCATGATGGCGTCTGGTTATAACGCTAAGGAAGAGGACGGCCACCCCGCTGGCGTTACCGTCCACGGGGTCGGGGGACCGGTAACGGTAAAAAACAAAAAGCCGGACAACACTGCGTTCAAACAGCAGAGACTACCGGCGTGGCAGCCGATTTTGACTGCGGGAACGGTTCTCCCGGCGTTCTTCGTCATTGGTCTCATATTCATTCCCATCGGCATTGGTCTCTTCGTGACATCAAAGAACATTAAGGAGTTTGAGGTAACGCTTATGCCAGCCACCCTGCACATAAAGTAGGAAACTGTGCTTATTGGGTAAATGTATGTATGTATGGTCTGGTATGTATGCATGTATGTATGGTCAGGTATGCATGTATGTATATCTATGGCCTGGTATGCATGTATTTATGCATCATGTATGGCTAGCGGTCTCTCCATTATTGTTTGTTGTTTCGGTGTACAGTAAGTATGCATTTTAATCTCTCTTTACAGATCGACTATACTGGTGTTGATATGTCAAGTCCGTGCTTTAACTGCTCTCAAAACTACATCTGGAACAGCACAACTCCATGCACTTGCTCTGTACCCTTCACTCTGGATCAACCTTTTGAGGTAAGCCAAGTAGAACGTGCGACATCCTTGTTCCCTCGGACGACCCAAAGTATTATAATTATTGTAATAGTATAATATTGCGCTTTCTACATCATTTCCGTACAGTAGAATTATTACTGGACTGACCTCAGACTTGAGTAACTACTTGTCGTCTGCTGTGTCAATAATCTGTCCTCCGAATTGATCTTTACTATTTTAGCACCATTGTTCTGGAAGTTATTCATTATTCATGCCAGTTGCTTTTACTGGAGAGGGATATTGATTAGCCTGCATTAAATGAATAATTTACGCACCCTGCCCTTGGTAGATCTGGAAAAAAAATTGCATTGTCATATGTTGTCCTGTTCTTTTATCCGATTAACCACTCACTGTGTTACTCATTGATCTGGAACTCTTTCTGTTTCTAGAACAATGTCTTCATGTACTACGGGTTGTCCAACTTCTACCAGAATCACAGACGTTATGTAAAGTCCAGAGATGACAGCCAGTTAAACGGAGACTTGTCTTCTCTGAAGGTAGGCTATGTCACGAGCGCACGTGTTCACTGCTAAATGTGGCGTTTCACGTTATACTACGCGTTGAGTAGATTTAGGCCTAATTGTATGAATTTCACATTAATGTCTTTACTGTTATTGCACATTTACATTATTGGCACACTTTCCAGAACCCCAGCAAGGAATGCGAGCCGTATCGCACTAGTAATGACAAGCCCATTGCCCCGTGTGGTGCTATTGCCAACAGTCTTTTCAATGGTAAGAATTAAAATCTATTAATTTTCACGTAAAAAACAATGTTTCCATTTACCATTCTCTTAGTAACCTTCCCTTGCTACTCAACCACAGCTTTTCGTTTTGTCTTTAATCCTAACGTCTATTTAGATATGTCTATCTATTAACGCCAGACCTTCATTAAAGTATTACTAGTTTAGCACAGTGGTATTACTCTAGCTGGTCACTAAGCTTCAGTATTGGTCAGCTGCCACTGATACTGTCATGCCGTTGACTGCCATGTATTTGTCTTCCTCAGACACACTGGGTCTTTACTACATTGACCCCAATGGCTCCAGAACTGCTATCCCTCTAGTGAGGAAGGGTATTGCCTGGTGGACAGACAAGCATGTGAAGTTCAGGAACCCCGGTGGAAACGACAACCTTACTGTAGCTTTCCAAGGTAAAGTCGAAAGTGTACGGAGTGCATCATAACGCGGAGGTTCTCAACCCAGGGTCAAACCACCACCAATGTACCGGAGCTGACATGTGTCACTCGGTTGGATGCCGAAGGGCCAGCAAAAGTCCTCATTGCTTTATTATTGAAATAAAAACATGTGCGGTGCATCTTCATAACAAACCATTTTAGTTATCGTATTATCGGGACTGACTTTTTCTCCCCTCCTTCAGCCACAACCAAGCCGGTGAACTGGAGAAAGCCCGTATATGAGCTGGACCCGTCGGATTCTGACAACAATGGCTTCATCAATGAGGATTTCATTGTCTGGATGAGGACAGCAGCCCTGCCCACCTTCCGCAAACTTTACCGCATCATCCAGAAGAAGCCCAACAACTTGTCACCAACACTGCCCCTGGGGCAGTACGTGCTGGACGTCACCTACAGTATCCTTTTGAAAAAGATTGCAATCAATCAATAAAATGAATTGTATAAAGCCCTTTTTACAACATGGTTGTCACAAAGTGCTTTCACAAACACCCAGCCTGAACCCGACAGAGAACACATCAACCAGTAGATCCACAAGCAGTGCATTACAACCAAACGGCATGCCTGGTTTGTTGTATTCGGCGTACGTTGCCCATAGAGGACCAAGATGAGTGTTTTTTCGGTTATGAACACTTTCTATTCTGTTGTAGTTACATTTGAACTGACCTACTCTCATACCGGGAAAATGATCGCCGTTTGTGTCATCTTTGACCGTTCTGAAAGTTGACACTTTCTGATGCTCCTCCCAGATGCTTCTGCTGTCGTCTCCTTTAACCGCGCCCACTAGATTACCCCGTGCGGAGCTTCGAGGGAAGGAAGCGTATGATCCTGAGCACCATCTCCTGGATGGGCGGGAAGAATCCCTTTCTGGGCATCGCCTACATCACCGTCGGCTCCGTCTGCTTCTTCTTGGGCATAGTCCTCCTGGTCATCCATCACAAGTATGGTAACCGTAACAACAGCGCTGACATTCCCCACTGAGGGGTCAGGTTCCTGCATGCATGCCCGGGTCAAGCCAACGGTGGTCCGGCCCTGATCTGGACTGCTCGCTGGTTTAACCTGAATGCACTGGTCACTGTGTGTGTGTGTGTGTGTGTGTGTTGTCAGGATGCAGACCCATTTGATTTCTCTGTTCTAACAAGAAGCATGATATATTCAGCACGTTCCTAATGGCGATCTATTGTGTATAACTTAGCTTATTGATTATTATTCAGTGCCAGGGAAACCGTTCTGTATGATACGTTGGTACCCTTTGTTATTGGGTGAATGTCATGACTAGGTTTCTTGTGTGTGTGTGTGTGTGTGTGTGTGCTAACGGGAGGAGACATGAGGGCTCTGGACGTTCTATGTATGTGACAACTGATGGGAATGTATTCGCATACAGTTGTGTGTCCTTTTATGCATACGGAACATATAATTTGAGCATTATCTCTCCTAGATGGCTTTAGTGATGTCTATTTTTGAAGAAGCTTCCTATATCCTGCTATTGAATGTACTAATGTTTTTAATTTAAATACCTCTAAGGCCATTCCAATATGTCTATATTTGAAAAGTTGCGCAAAAGCTCATAGCCATATTGCTTCTGGTTGGTTTGTAATGCTGGCAAGCATTTTTCTGGTAGACAAATGCTGTTATAGATTTTACCAAATAAATGTCCATTCACAGATTTTATTCCTCAGAAATGTGTCAGTTTATTGTTTGGATCAAGTACAGTGTTTGACTTGTTTGTAGTAGTTCTCCAGGGTGTATGTTGCTCTGAGGACGCATCCACAACCAACTTGATTTGATTTTTATGACAAAACATATTTTTGAATTGACGACGATGAAATATATCAATACTGGAAAAAGAAATGCACTACGTTAAGTTAAGTTCTTTGATTTTTTTGTTTTGGCCAATGCTGCCATTTTATTATTTAAAGATGCAGTCTTACACTTTTGTGATTAACTAAATAATGATTTACCTTTACATTTTGGGCTGGATGTGTAATATTGGTTAAATCACATGCGGCACAAATACTGATGCACGTATATTGATATGACACAATGTCCACAGTTGACCGCAGATGGTCTCCTAATAAAGGCACATGTCAAGGTTGGGGTAGGTTGGACGCTCAGTTCTCGTAGTCAACGTGTTAGATGTGAAATGGGCTGGGCTGAGCGACTTTAACAACTGCGGCATTTTTGTGGCCATACGACTGGGTCAGAGCATCTCAGAGAAACGGCAAGTCTTGTAGAGTGATCCTGGTTAGCAGTGGTGAGTATTTACTGGCAGTGGTCTGAAGGGGGACAACCCAGCGACGGTGTTGGGCACTTAAGGCTCATCAATGCACGAGGGCCAGAAGGTATATTAAATTCACCAGGATGCACTGTGGGAAGATGACAAGCTGGCAGAGGGTGTGTGGCGCTCTGGTCTGTTCAAAGTTCTGCTGGGAAACCTTTGGGTCTGGGCATTCATGTGCTGTGGGATGTGCTGGAACAAGTCCTATTCACAGCAGCACCACCTTGCAACGTACATGACGTGGGGTGTCAACCCTATTCCATGGAGGGCCTTGTGTATGCATGTTTTTGGTTTGTCTTTTAAATGTGAGGGTAAAGCCTAACCAATTAGTAACAAATTTTAATCAAGTGCAAAGTGAGTGCAAAAACCTGTAGACACTCAGCCCTCCATGGAAGACACCTGTGGGTTAGAGCATCTCACACGTGGCCAAAAGAATGCTAGATAAAATCCCTAAAACAAAAAGATGCAAGAATAGTATGACCAAGTACAATAATCTGAGTGCCTTCTGTGTAAACCACTAGTTGTTCGAGTGGCAGTTAATCTGGGTGTGATTGTACATTAAAAAAATTAGGGATGCACCGAATATTCGGCCACCGAAAATTTTCGGCCGAAAATGGCCCAAAAGGGCATTTTCGGTTTTCGGCCGAAATACTTTTATCACCGAAACAATACGGCCGAAATATGTTGTGATCATAAAGACCATTACTTGGATGCAGAAATAAAGCAGCGCGCACGAGAAATGATCCAGGCGGCTATGGATGCGGAGAACCCGCGTGGAGACGGAGCAATAGCGCACCGAGCAGTAGGGCACGGAGCAGCAGCGCACGGAGCAGCAGCGCACGGAGATCAGAGCGCAGAAAAAAAGACTCGTCTCTCTGCACTAGATGAGGGGCATGCACCCTCGTTGTCTGATATGTTCAGTGAAATCCTGCAAGAAAGTGCCTCACATGGGCGTAGGTTTAGGGGGGGACATGTCCCCAACAACATTTTAACATGACTAAATTGTCCCCACTAATATTTTAGCGAACTCCGTTATGAGTTTGTGAAGCGATTTGGGTCAATTCCGACCGCAGAGCCGGTACGGTACTAGAAACGCCGTTATTTGATTGGCTAAAAAACCTAGGGGAGGGGAGTTATCTGACACGCTATAAGTACACAGGAGAGTGACTGAAGACAACGGTAAAGTTACCAGTGCTTTCTGTTAATACATACCCCATATGTTAGAATCTTACAGTCACAATAAACAGTGGAAATGTTTCCTGTGTATATTTTGCTTATGTAATGTGGCCTATTTGGGATATCCCATTAGTAGGGGCGGAGTAGTGGCACCACCAGGGTCCCTACAATATATTGAATCTGACAAACAGCATTACCATCTAAAAGCAACAGGCTATTGTCTCAACTAAACGCAAAAATAATCACATTATTCTCAGTAAAAGTTCACTTGCCGGATGGGGGGGGAGAAATGTCCCCACCGAAGCTGAGACCAAACCTACGCCCTTGGTGCCTCATATCCATAAATGCAATGGTACTAATAATTGGCATAATTTATTTCGGTGTTTCGGTTTTCGGTCTTGGTTTCCTCTTTTTCGGTTTTCGGTTTCGGCCAAGAATTTTCATTTCGGTGCATCCCTAAAAAAAATGCAAGTAATTTACATATGCCTATTTGGACCTAGTTTTACATTCATACTGCCTCAAATCGTTTTGAGTCGTTCAGTAACAACAACAAATGTTCGCGTAATTTCGATCATTTGGATCAATAATGCTCCGCCCAATGATGATGTGGTTGCAATTGCTTGCCAACCGTTCGAATGAATGATTCAAATGAATCACTTAAAATGTGCTCGTTTGTCCCGAGTCAGTTATAAGATTCATTCAAAATCCTTCGCGAAATGCGCAAGATCCGTTCTGACTTCCGTGTCGCAAAGATTGCTGGGAGTTTACCGGATACTGTAGCTGCCTGGCTAGTGTCCTTGGACTTGTGCAGTCACCTCAAGAAAAATACATTTTCCAAAATGTTCCGGCAACTTGTGGTAAGCTGTCAGTTGTATGAACTAGATTAGTTGTTATGAATGCGTCTAGCTTGTTCGGTGTTTTGTTGCTTTTACTGCCACTGTTTGACATGTCATTTTCAGTTTTAACTATGTGATGTATTGCCTAACTGTGGCTATTTAAGCTAAGCTAGCTGTGGCTATTTAGCATGATAGTACTCTAGCGACTTAGCATAACCCCTCGTTAGCATTTATTAACTTGTATTAATGTGCAATTACCGTATATGATGAAGTTGTTTATTAAAATCCGGATATATTCTATTCCCAAACTGTATTTTTTTACACTCATATTGGTATTTATCTGCTGTATTTCGCCAAGTTAGCCAAGACAAGAGGCTCCTGTATTACTATTAGCTCAGTGTACCCGGAATTAGACTGTGTTGTTACAAATCACATCTGTCCAGGAAACATATATTTAACATTAATTACGAGTTGTTTATTCAAATCTCACCATTTCGCATACTTTTTTACGAATTTGGAGTACAAATGTCAAGTTAGCCCTTCATTCTCATTTACAGTTAAACAGTATTATGGTCAATGAAAACACTGATTTATAACGATCAAAGGGATGTATATAGCTAGATATACTAGTCCTTTGCGTACTCTAGAGGTCAAAGCAGTGCCACTAAAGTCACATCATAAGAAAGGTCACACATTTGTTAAATTAGTAAATGCAAAGGCCACTATTTAGCCATTTATATGATACGCCTTCGCAAGGACTAAAGAACAAAACATTTTCTGGCAACCTTTCAAGTTACTGTTAAGCTACCTGGTGCCTGACTTACAGTTGTTTTTAATGGATATTTGAAAGAGCACCCATATCTGAAATACTTAAAATGTATTTATGGATAACCTGTTCTATGCTACATGATATTGCAGAAGGAAAGGCTTCTACTAAGTCCACAAGTGTAGCAGTTCAGGTAAAAATTTCTAATCAAATGTTGTATCTCTACTTGATCATCTGTCTCTTCAGCGTCTTCAGCAGCTGTCCAGGCGGACAATATCCAGTAGTGCTCGCAGAGCGGTGGACAACATGGTCAAGGAAAAGCAGAAGCTGTTCCAGGTAAGTTTCAGAGATGAGCCAGACAGACTGATGGAGCTCACTGTTCCCCTGAAGACCTGTAAAAATATAAAACTAAAGCCTGTCTGCTAAACAGAAAAACATTTAATTGAAAGAAGTGTATACATTTCTGTTCCGGTTTGTACACCTCCTTGAGGTGTTATTGTGTTGGAACTTGTTCGACAAGTTATTCAGTAACGATGCTACGGTTAAAGTATGCACTTTATTCCCAGGTTCTGGTAACAGAATAATGTTTCCTCTTTGTAGCCTGAAAGATAAGTATTCACTGTATATGTTTGCTCACAAGGTTCACTCATAGTTTGGGTTGGACTGACCTAATTTTTGCATGCTGTGTGACATGCAAATAGACCACAGACAATGCAAAATGTAGAGTTATGATATCAAATGCTTTGAATGTTGGTAACCCCTCTATGGCTGACATTTGCGCATTCTTGAGCTAAAGCACAGATTGCTTCTCTGCAATTGTTTGTTACACTTCATACTGTTTCTGTGTTTCGGTTTGGCTAAAATATATCCAAAGTAGTGCTACGTTAAGGATAATTGTCATTGTTAAAAATGTTTCTACATTTAGGATGCAGTTGCGTATGTTTCATGTAATAGTTTGTCTTTGCCAGGGTTATTGTAACACTAAGTGCTGATGAGTGATTTATTCAATGGACATTTTCAGGTGGTGCCAAAGTGCATGTACCATATGCTACACTCAGACTTACACCAATTCATAACAGTTTATTCTTGGTGCCACATTGGCGTTCATATGTGATAATTTCCTATATTTCTGTTTGTATAGGCAGACAATGGTATTCCAGTCCATCTGAAGGGAGGTGCGGTGGATGCTATTCTGTACAGGCTGACGATGGCACTTACCGTTTTTGGTAAGTCCCTGTTACAACATACAACATTTTATGTAAATCCACAAACCTCTTCATTACATGTGTTTTACGTTGTCTAATTATTGTATATGTGTTTTGTCACTTTACAGGAACTGGTTTTGTCGTGTACGAACTTGCCAGTGCAGCGATGCCCAAGAAGTAAAAGTCATACGTGTCCTTAACTATGTCCTTCCATAAATAACTCTTCTCTGTTGTACGAATTTGCCCATACATAAATAACCCTGTTCTGTTGTACAAATTTGTGATTTGGGAGATCAGTTATCACGTTTCATACCTGGGATCAATATTTATTGATTGTACTGCAGAGCATTAAAGAACCTACAATACAAAGTAATATTCATGCAAATGTCTTTACTTAAACATTGTCATAAATCTGCTATATGGTGTGTTACTTGAATCTTTATGAACAGTATATTTGGGGGGATATTTTCTCAGTTTTGTATACAGAAATGTAATTTTTTAGCTGCAACGTGTGTGTTGTGGATGAACAAATCAACCATTTTGCGGGATAATGTCTCCAGGGCCTGTTGGTCGATGGACAGTTCTGCATATGTGTTGGCTTAATGTGCCGACCCAGAATGTACAGTGTTGTCCATCAATATCCGCACTCGTCAGGAAGTTTAACAAGACTCATCTACTACACTGAATTGCTTGCATTCATTTAAAAATGTTACTCGTATGTCTATGTTCAGAAAAGGATAGTGGTATAAACATGAAATCTCAATAAACGATATAAAGACCTGGGGCAAAATAATTAATTAGGTAATTAATTGATTCTATCATGACTGGGAATACACTTCTGCGTCTAGTCACAGCTACCAATATGTTACATCCACAGTTGCAAACCTGTATATCACAGGTCTGGGCGAGGTGTTGATAATTTCTAAAAGTCCAATATTGTTGTCATCAGTAGAGGGCGCCAGAGTACTAAATACTGGTGACTGAATTGCTTTGACCCCTAACTTTTTTCGAGGTCAGAGCATCAATTGGTATAAAATATTTAATTTACTGTGTTTTGGGGCTATAATATCTCACAATTTATATTTATGGGATAGTCTTCTTTTGGTAGTTTTCAGATGAAACAGGATAAAAATGTAAGACCGGAATGTATGTTTTGCTTTGTAACACTAGAGGGCATTACTGACCACTAAATAACCGAAACGTGCACGACCTTTTTCTTTTAATTTATTTGATTGATTTAGGTAACGGTGTGTATAAACCGGACCGCTACCCAGTTTTATGTGTATGTTCATAATTAATTAATGCTTAATTACATTTAGGGCAGGTCTTTCATGATATTCGTTAGATCTATTCCTTGTGTATAAAGGACGGAATGTGTACAATTGTTTCATTTGGAAGCGCAACTACTCTTCAGAAATGAACCAAGAAAATCACAAACATTTTGTTGGGCTATTTAACATATGTATACCGACATAGCCTACATTTGAAAGTCCTTTATGTTTACTGCCCAATTACCAAGTCTACTTGTTAACTCTTTACATGGATTTACCTCCAAAACCTTCATATGCTATGCAGAAACTGATGCAGTTTCCAGGAATGTTTCCAGAAATCTTTTGAGATGTTTCATATATCGAACCATGGCATGGTTTACCAGTGGGGTTTCGTAAGAGCTTACGGTGGTGAAATGAGAGTTGGGAACAGCCCCTTATTAAGAAGCAGATTGGTTAGAGATTCTTCCCACTTGGAAAGAAGCTTTCCTTCCTGGACATCTGCTGTTTGAGCTTCCAGTAGCCAGCTGAAGGAGGGAAGTGTCCACACAGAGCTCCAGAAAGTTATCTGGTAGTTTCTAGAGGGACTTTAGAAGGAGGGTGCACTTTAAGTTTTTATTTGATTCTGTCTGGATTGGCCAGGTGAGCAACACATTTTATTTTAGACTTCTTTTGATTAGAATAATTGAAGATATTTAGATTTTTTTTTATGAATAAGAGCTCTGTGCTATTTATGCACATTTCTAAGGACAGGGTTACGACATACATATATTGATGACTTAATCATTCTGGAAATAACTCCTATAGGAGTTATTTAAGACAGAGTCCTTTTCAATAAAAAAACATGTATGTCGGATTATTACGTCCTCTCTTGAAGTTAAGGCTACTATGAGTGATTACCCCTCAGATTAGTACAACCGTTTTTAAACAGTCAATGTTAAATAAATTAATGTCTCACTTTTTATGGTGGGTTAACTTATCCATTCGCTTTGTAGCTACATATTTGTTATTTTTTCATTTTCATGACACGGAATCCTAAGTACTTTAAATTGCATCCTTTCCTGGGGAGACTGTCGACCACCACAAAGGGGTCTTAGGACCTGGATGGGAATGAGATGGTCCCTCATTTGCAGTTATTCGCTGCTTGGCCGCTAGGGGGCGCGCATTACCTGCGTGTGGTTATACAGGACCAATGGTCTAGTCAAGTACCTCCACTCGTTTAACCATATAGACAGATGAGAAAAGTGCGCATCACTTTAAAAGTATTTTCACAGACAGTGTCAGGTACATTGCGTGCGGCAAATTAATTTATACATTTCAAGTGCCTAAGAGCGCGGTGCTTTCTTTACAAAATACACTTACATATTTTTTTTTACCAAACTTTCTCCCCAGATCCATTCATGCGCTGACCCATAACGTGTTAAAATGAAGATAAGGCTGTCAGTGGCCGTGGCGGCCCTCGTAGCAGTGTTACTAACCTCGGTTGAAGCTCAAGGTAAATGTGCTCCTCAACTTTCTGCCTGAACCTTTCATTTCTCCATCTCTCTCCCTCTAACCCCATCTCTCCATCTTCCCCCATCTCTCTCCCTTATCCCCTAACTCTCTAGTTTATTCTATTTGATTCATCAGGGCTTGTTTTAGGGTATAGGGATTTATTTGTATGAAGATAAAGGAAACAACCGTATTGTGTTGTGCTTTGTGATTAATAAATTATACCCAGTTATGTGTGTTTTCGCTTGATTTGACTTTTTGTCTGAACACCTTTACATTTTCTGTGATGTTAACCATTTTAGGAAACCTGTTTTTTTTTAAATGTTTTTAGGATCCTTGCATTTGATTGGATCTGTTCTTGTACTCAAGCTTAATAGCACGTATATTTATGAAATATATTTTATATTTCGTTTCATGATATATAAAGAAACCAAAAGGTGGAAAGAGCTTTAACTCAACCAATTCGATTTTGTTTTGGTGGAGGAAGGCTGTTGTCAATACTTTGTACGTTATTATTGGATCTGTCCTAAACGAAAACATAATTTCCCTCATTGACTTCGTGGTTTGGGAGAAGAATGCAGAACCCACTTGTAATTTCATAATTGGATAGGGTTGTACATGTTATGTTCACTGTCCCATTATGCACACTGAGACATGAGAACTCAAAATATAAGGTGAACTTAAATCATGTTATATCCTTCTAATTTTATATGATATAAAGAAATTACTGTAGCAGTTCTGATCTGAGACTTCAATATCCAATCAAAACAAGTGCTCATTCTAACTTTTATTGAAATGTCAAATCTCACTGTTTTGATATCCTTGATGTTTATAAAAAAGTGAGAATATTAACCGTATAATCTAAATATTTTTCAAAGTGTGTTCTATTGGCAGTTCTTCGTGACCAAACAGTGGTATGTATGCCAAAGAAAGTTCAGATTATTTCCCCGGTTAGCGTGTTGGGGGACTCCAGTGTCCACTCCCATATATCATCTATAACGGAATGGAAAGATGTAATATGAGAATCGCAAATTAATCCTCAGACAGCTAAAAGACAAAGAGCCTTTTCTAGGCTTCTTGTGGGCATTCTTAAAAACGCTGAGTTGCGAGCCATATGGAAAGAGAATATGCAGAAATGTTCAATGTCAGCACATGTTGCGAAATTACTCTGGCATGTGTTCTGCCTCTTTTGGAGGGTCAGAGCTCTTTTTTCTGGCTGGCTGGCCTAACAGTAGAGCAGGCCAGGATGGATGGCTGACTGACTGGATGCTGGCTGAGGTTACTGACAGTAGCTAGACAAAGTCTGGCCCGCCAATGGGAAAGGGAGCGATATCCTGTGATCATGCAGGAAACTCGATGTGCCTCTACATCTGGCAAAAATAACCTGACCAGAAAGCTCTCAATCCACCATTCCTCATAAAAATATATACTTCAAAGGTATCATTTGAAACGTTCGAGAGAAAATGCTAATTGCTAATTAATCACTAATGCATTACTAATGCTAAATACTGTGACGACTGTTTCCAAATATTTCTTCGATTGTTTTGAACCGCGATGCTTAAACAGCCTCGTCAAGGTGACGCAACTCCTGGCTCCTTGTGAGTGAAGAAAACCTCCCTCCCCCTTCCCCCACCCCAAACCCCCCGAACCGCCTCCTCCTTGCCCGTGGTCCCCACCCCCCGCAGGGTGGGCTTATTGATTCTTGTACGAGAGACTTTCTTGGAGACTTGAGGGGAGCCCACCCGGGCCCCCTGAATTGATGTGGCAGGTTGGTGATCCTCATTTACCGTGTGTCAATATCAGCTTTGGCTCAGGTCCGAGTCGTTGTCTGCCTGTGTTTTCAGTGTGTCCCAACTGTGGCTTTCCCAATCAGGTATTTTACAATGATATTTTTACATCCCATCACATTGGCCCACATCGAGCGCTTGCATGCCGTCCAACCACTGACATTGCCGTCAAGGGCCGCCTCTGCATGTTGGCCTTTATCATCTTCATCGTTATAATGGTTTATAGTTTGTGGACTACGAGATGACGCTTCACAGCCAGGGCTAAAGAAAGAATAGGCACGGTTACACATAATCTTACGCGTTTATATTCCTACATTGTTATCTTTCTCTTAATCTGTTTCCCCACTTAAGGCAACATCTCTGCCCATAACCAAAAAAAACCCCACTTGTTTCTCCCCTCTTTTAACTAAGCATATTTAACGATAGGCTCATTTTAACACTCACAGCTGATCTAGACAGGTTGCACGCGAAACACCCACCGATTGAGAATATCATTGAAAAATCCGTACATTATTCATGTTGTCGTGTGGTCCCCTCCATGTACATGGAAAGTGTCGTGTCGTTCGTCAAGTTGTTCTGAACAACTTGTCCATGTACATATGCATGGCGGTGCAACGGAACCCGGCCCGGAGTGGACGCGCCGCGTGTGTGTGTGTTGTTGTTGTTGTCAGGCTGCCTCTGTTGTTGTTTTTGTTTGTTTACCATCGACGTGTTTATACGGCGATCTCCTCTCTGTCTCTCAGCGCTCGCCGCACAAGCGGGCGAGCCGTCACACCGTCTGGCACACCGTCTGGCACACCGTCTGGCACACCGTCTGGTACACCGTCTGGTACACCGTCTGGTACACCGTCTGGTACACTCTGCCAATGAAAAGAATACACGCGGTCGGTTTCCTAGGAGACACCGTGTACTCTTTTCGCACGGTTTGCAATGGAATATGGTATACATACATATATATATTTTCATTATATTAATTAACTTCTCTGTCTAAATATGTATATACACTCTGTGTATATAACATATGGTGTTGCATTTTGTCAATGCCATTTTCAACATTACCTGGCCACCTGGACTCCATTGTATAACCAATAACGCCGGATGTGTGTAATATGTCGTTGCACCTGCGTGTCCATCGAATCAACTCTGTAACGTGTGAAGGATCTGTCGGTACCGGTTGGTTGGGCATGCGTGTTGATCACCGCACTCAGCATGCACTGTGTGGTTCACTTAATGTTTGCACTGGGAGGTTTTGTGTGTGTAGTTGGTCTCTGTTAATGTCATGTATTCCAGACACCCCGGCGCTTGAGTTGATGACTGGGGACACCCGGTTAAGCAACTCAAACAAACGCCATTTTGTTTTCCAAAATGGCTCCTTGCACCTTTTTGAATGTTGTCGGTGTTACTTTTGTGTCACTCTTGCCGTGGATATGTGTTCCTTAAATCTTCCCCAACAACGAGCGTCTCGACTTCAGTTATGAAGTGTTTTGTCGTTGGGTTGTATGTCGATGCTTGATATATACAATGCCTAGTTGTGATACCTCAATCCTAATTTTTCATACTTATACATGACCTTTTCTCCTTTGTGTACGTTAACACCAGTTCCTGTTCTGTTTGCAGTGGAGCCTCCGTCAGACTTGAAATTTACAATTCTAAATGAGAACACAGTGCAAATGTCATGGACAAAACCATCGCAAAGGATACAGGCCTACAGAATTCAAGTCATATCGGATACAGGTTCGTATTTACCGATCTCAGCTTTCCAATGCCAACCTAAACGATCCTACGCTATGCAACGATGCTAATGACGATTCTCTCTCTGTATCCCAGATGAAGCAGCCAGAGATTTGAACCTCCCTGCTTCCGCGACCACGACATCCATCACAGACCTGACTCCGGATGTAGACTACTCAGTGTCCATCAGTTCCGTTGTTGGCACAGAGGAAAGCATCTCCATCTTTGGCCAGCTCACCAGTAAGTCTACATTGTTTGTGTGCTAAATCGCTGTGGTGGACTGAAATGAAAAAGGGTTTACATCTCGTATCAGAACATTTAGTCTGAAATGAAAGTCCCGTTACACGGTCGGTGGCTATGATCTAGGTATTCATGGAGAAAGCACACATTTTTTTATGGAACAACCTCGAGGTTATGCAGCTAGATTAGAGCTAGCCACATCAGAAGACAGAAACCACTTATGTTTATTGAAACTTGAATCGCACACTGTTTACATCTAATGAACCACACGAGAGTACGTTCAAACGTCTGCGGTCGACGTCCCACTGAAGAGGCTTGATGATGATGTGTGGATTGTCATGGTGTTCTTTCCTGTGTGTGTGTGTGTGTGTGTGGCATGTGGCACGCAGATTGACAAGATAACAATCCAAGTTCTGTTGTGTTTCAGTTCAGTCGAGCAACACCAGCGGAACAGCAAGGAAACCGCAGACCTCAGACGCAATCAGTAAGAATATTAACATGCATGTCAACAATGGTTTTTTTCCACGTACTCGTATATCATAACATATAACATACTTTCCTGACATCATTTCCCCGGCAACTCCCGTACTGTTTAGTTGTCACTGTGTGATTAGGAAGGGGGGTTCCTACAGTGGCCATGACTGTACACATTTGTTCGTAAATGTTCCATCCCAGTTGAGTTTACTCTAAACGTCAAAGGAGTTGTAACTCTGAATCTAGGCGAGCTGGTTCCTTTTTTCTTATCCTATAATCCGAAGAAATGAAGGAATGACGTCACTGTCGTGTCAGCTCTCTTCTTGTCTGACTTGGAAACGTGGAGAGAGGCGGAAAGGATTACTGATCAAAGTCCTTTCCTCAGGTTATGTGCCCAACTATGTGCTCTATCACAACACGTTTTCTTTTTCAAACCTGAACACGTCTGGGGAAAAATGTATCTCAGAGATCCCGATCCTCTATCGAACATGTATCCTGGAGGATATGTCTGATAGACTGAAATCGTTCTCGCCATGAACTTAGCGAACGACACGCAGTGACAGATTTTTTTTTTATTTCACCCCCTTGCTGATTTTGTACGCTTGTCTGAACGGCGAGAGACAGAATAACGCATTTAAAAGAAATTATAAATTGATTTGCATTTTACTGAAATAAGTATTTTATCCCCTGTCAATCAGCAAGATTGCTGGCTCCCAGGTGTCTTTTATACAGGATACAACCTGACATTTGGAGCACTCTCTTAAAGGGAGTGCAGCTAATCTCAGCCTGTTACCTGTATAAAATACACTTGTCCACAGAAGCTATCAGTCAGATTCCAAACTCTCCACCATGGCCAAGACCAAAGAGCTGTCCAAGGATGTCAGGGACAAGATTGTAGACCTACACAAGGCTGGAATGGGCTACAAGCCCATCGCCCAAGCAGCTACAACGATTGGTGCGATTATCCGCAAATGGAAGAAACACAAAATAACTATAACTCTACCGCTATTTGGCATCAAATCAACTCGCTGTGTTTGGAAGCAGAAGAATGCTGCCTATGAACGCAAGAACACCATCCCCTCTGTCAAACATGGAGGTGAAAACATTATGCTGTGGGGGTGTTTTTCTGCTAAGAGGACCGGACAACTTGGTATGAAGTACCATAGAGTATGAAGTACCATAGAGTATGAAGTACCATAGAGTATAAAGTACCATAGAGTATGAAGTACCATAGAGTATGAAGTACCATGGAGTATGAAGTACCATAGATTATGAAGTACCATGGAGTATTAAGTACCATGGAGTATTAAGTACCATGGAGTATGAAGTACCATGGAGTATGAAGTACCATGGAGTATGAAGTACCATGGAGTATGAAGTACCATAGAGTATGAAGTACCATAGAGTATGAAGTACCATAGAGTATGAAGTACCATAGAGTATGAAGTACCATGGAGTATGAAGTACCATGGAGTATGAAGTACCATGGAGTATGAAGTACCATGGAGTAAGAAGTACCATGGAGTATGAAGTACCATAGAGTATGAAGTACCATAGAGTATGAAGTACCATAGAGTATGAAGTACCATGGAGTATGAAGTACCATGGAGTAAGAAGTACCATGGAGTAAGAAGTACCATGGAGTATGAAGTACCATGGAGTATGAAGTACCATGGAGTATGAAGTACCATGGAGTATGAAGTACCATAGAGTATGAAGTACCATAGAGTATGAAGTACCATGGAGTATGAAGTACCATGGAGTATGAAGTACCATGGAGTATGAAGTACCATAGAGTATGAAGTACCATAGAGTATGAAGTACCATAGAGTATGAAGTACCATAGAGTATGAAGTACCTGTGTCCAGGCAACTGATTCTTCTTTCCTTTCTGTCCGTCTCTACTTCTATCAGAATGTTCCGTCAGTGCCATAGCCGACCTGGTCTTCCTGGTAGATGGCTCTTGGAGCGTTGGCAGGGAGAACTTCAAGTACATCCGCAGCTTCCTCAGCGCCATGGCGGGTGCCTTTGACATCGGCGAGGACAAGACCAGGGTGGCTGTGGTCCAGTACAGCACGGACACTCGCACTGAGTTTGGCCTCGACCGCTACACCAAACGAGGAGAGCTGCTCAAGGCTATCAACACGTTGCCTTACAAGGGGGGAAACACCATGACAGGTAGATATATGGTTGGATCGGTCTACTTGCCCAACGAATGATCCACCGTAGTGTTTGAAATACTGCCGAGTGTCACAGTGAATCCTAAATTGAGATTCATTTGACTGTGTAAGTAGGACATCGGTGCAAAATGATTTAGAGTCTTGACTTGGATGCCTTCTGGTTATTTACTCAGGGTATGCTTTGACGGGCAATATATCTGATATTGTGCAACGTTTTGCGATGTTCTTTAAATGTTCACCGTGTCCCCCGCTCTTTCTCTAGGGGACGCCATCGACTACCTGCTGCAAAACATATTCACGGAGTCGGCCGGCGCCAGGAAAGGTTTTCCAAAGATAGCCATGATCATCACAGACGGAAAATCCCAGGACCCAGTGGAGGAATACGCTAAACAACTCAGAAACACCGGAGTGGAAATATTTGCCTTAGGTACCGGTTCTTTTTTTATTATTTTCTAATTGGCTAATTTCATCAATAATAATTAACAAATTCATAAATGTTGTGATTATGTATAGGGCATACTCATACATAATACATAAAATATAGATTATACTGGTAGCCCTTGGACACAACCCCCCTCTACCCTGCTAGCTTCATTTTCCTCCAACAGATCCACAAAACTCATGAGTCTCTTCACCATTTAGGCATCAAAGGAGCGGATGAAGAGGAACTGAATGAAATGGCGTCAACTCCCTACAGCACGCATGTCTACAACGTGCCCAACTTTGACGTGATCACAGCCGTGCAGGAGAGGCTCATCACTCAGGTGTGCTCCAGTGTGGAAGACCAGCTCAACTCTCTTGTGAGCGGAGATGACGGTAAGACGTGCAGATAAGGCGCTTCGTCAATGTCCATTTCGAATGGATTAAGTGCCGTCCGACCAAACCTTGGTTCTACCCTTACGGCAACCGCATGTGTTGTCTGTGTCTCTAGTGGTGGAGCCGGCCTCCAACCTCCAGGTTCGTGAGATCTCCTCTAAGTCCATGAGGGTGACATGGGATGCCTCTCTGGGGGAGATCACGGGTTACAAGCTGACCCTGATGCCCATGGTGGCCGGCATGAAGCGCCAGGTGTTGTACGTGGGGCCCACTCAGACGTCCGCCAATGTCCGGGACCTGTCCCCAGAGACTGAGTATGAGATTAGCCTGTTCGCCCTAAAGGGTTTGACCCCCAGCGAAGCCGTGCTGGCCATGGAGAAGACTCAACCCATCAAAGTGACTCTGGGTGAGATAACACTCTGTCGTCAAAGCATGTTTCTCAGTCATCCGATTACAAACGTACTCACCCGCTCAAAATGTTACAAAATGGCAACTGGTAAAACTAACTTCTCTAATGCTCCTCCGTCTCTAGAATGTTCTCTTGGTGTGGACGTCCAGGCTGACGTGGTGCTGCTAGTGGATGGCTCATACAGTATCGGATTACAAAACTTTGCCAAGGTCAGAGCTTTCCTCGAGGTCCTGGTCAACTCGTTTGACGTGGGCCACGACAAGGTTCGCCTCAGCCTGGTCCAGTACAGCCGGGACCCGCACACCGAGTTTGCCCTGAACACCTACAACGACATCGCCTCAGTAGTCAAGGCTGTTCGGCATTTCCCGTACCGCGGAGGCTCCACCAACACAGGCAAGGCCATGAACTTTGTCAGGGATAAGGTCTTCGTCACCACAAGAGGGTCCCGCCAGGGTGTCCCACGTGTCATGGTCCTCATCACGGACGGGAAGTCATCGGACTCCTTCAAGGACGCCGCCACCAAGCTGAGGAACCTTGACGTGGAGATCTTCGCCGTGGGTGTGAAGGACGCCGTGAGGTCAGAGCTGGAGGCTATTGCCAACGCCCCGTCCAGCACCCACGTCTACACCGTGGAGGACTTTGACGCTTTTGAGAGGATCTCCAAGGAGCTCACCCAGTCCATCTGCCTCAGAATTGAACAGGAACTTCTTAACATCAAGAAAAAGAGTGAGTAGCCAGGACATAATTACGTGATTATTGATAGGTTGGTCCTCTGTCAATTGGACATGCCTTCGCTATTGTTATCGAAATCTTTTTGCCGACTCTTTACTTTGGCAATTCTTTTAATGTCAAACCTTTAAACATGATTGTAATAAATTATGTGGTATGATACAGCAGGTAAACGTTGTGCTTCTGAAACATCAATGACGTAATTCAAATACACTCATTCCAAACAGTTGTTTAGCCGCCCCTAAAGCCTTTCTGGCAAAAGCTAAATCATAATAAGATTGCACTTGTGTTCTGTTCTGTAAATGTCCACATAATATGTCCTAAAGCCTGAATAATCTGTTTGTTTTCTACAGCCACAGTTGTCTTTCCTTCTGGCTTCTGTTAAGGCAGAAAAAGAGGCAGTATTCATTGCTGTAACTCTCTCTGACAGAGCATTCTCCCAAAACATAATAGAACCACATGCCAGCATCTTAGAGGAGCCGATTGGATCATTTGTAATACTTAACTCTTTTTGAAACACCATAGCAACCGACTGGAGAGGTCTTTTTCATTAGTCCAGCCATCTCCAAAAGCTGACAAGATTTTAGATCGTTATCAACCGTCGTCATTTTCTCAGTTGCACTAATCAATATAAATGTTCCTGTTCTAAGAACACAGATCAATTAGACATTGTCAATATCCAGGAGTTGTTCTAAATATGCAATGCTATCCTATCCTATCAATTTGATGTTTCATGCTAGGATATGTAAAGTGTTTACTTAAATAAGAAGGTCAGAAATGGACACATGAAAAAATAAGGCCAAGTTTGTTTTATCTTAGCGTTATTGACAGCCATGACATGAGGAGAAAACAGAAAGCCGCCGTTTCATTGTTTCGTTTCTCTCATCAGGTCTGGTTACGCCCAGAGACCTGGAATTCTCCGAGGTGACTTCCAGAAGCTTCCGTGCCACCTGGGCGACGGAGGCCACGAATGTCCTGTCCTACCTGGTCCGTTTCCGTAAGGCCGAGGACAACTCCGGTGACTACATTTCCATGGCCGTGCCGGGCGATACGACGTCCACCATCTTGCCTCACCTTACTCCTCTCACCACCTACGAGGTCAACGTTTTCGCCCAGTACGAGAACGGAGACAGTTTCCCTCTGTCAGGGACGGAAACCACTCTGGAAGGTATTCCAGTCTTATTGAAATCTAGTTGCTTATAGGAGAGCAAAAGCTAGACAACCTTAATGTTCTAGTGCTTCTACCTAACAAGAAACAAATTAGACTTTTAAAAACTTGCATATTTAATTTTTATTTCATTCAAAGTCATTCAATAGTCAACGCTATACCATAAGCCAGTTTTGGCCGCTGCTAAACCGACTCGAACTGTGTCTGTTGCAGAACGAGGCACGGTGAGAGACCTGAGTGTGTCCGAGGAGACCACGGACAGTTTCCGGGTGTCGTGGCAGGCTGCACCGGGGCCCGTGGTGAGGTATCGGCTGTCCTACCTACCCGTGACCGGGGGAGCCGTGACACAGGAGGCCCAGACGAACGGACCCGAGACCAGCATAGTGCTCCGCGGGCTGGACCCCGTCACCACGTACCGCGTGTCCGTGTCTGCGGAGTACACCACGGGTCTGGGTGATGACATGAAGGTGCTTGGAACCACCAAGGAAGGTCTGTCGTTTAGTCGGCGCCGCTGCTGCTATCGTTTCACTTTTGCACAAACTTTCAGTTGCTCTACGTAAGTGACGTGCTACGATAGGCTAACTCGCGTTTGACCCTTGCCCCTCAGTCCGCGGATCTCCCCGCGATCTCCGCGTCTTCGAGGAGACCGTCTCCAGCATGAAGGTGTCATGGCAGGCCGCTCCAGGGAATGTCCTCCAGTACCGCGTGGCCTTCAAACCGGCCGACGGCACCGGGGAGAGGAAGGAGGTGTCCGTGAAGGGAGACACCACAGTGGCCCTGTTGAAGAACCTCCAGGCTGATACTGAATATGAGATGTTCGTCACCGCCCGCTACACCTCTGGGTTCGGAGACCCTCTCCTGGGAACTGGCACCACCCTGGAAGGTACAGACACTCGGCTGTGTTTATTATAGCTGTGTTTATTATGGCTGTGTTTATTATGGCTGTGTTTATTATGGCTGTGTTTATTATGGCTGTGTTTATTATGGCTGCGTTTATTTTGAATATCTTTATTATGGCTGTCTTTAATGGCTGTCTTTATTATGAATATCTTTATTATGACTGTCTTTATTATGGCTGTCTTTAATGTGACTGGCTTTACCATGGGAGCTTGTTCTTTCATTGGGATGTGTCTTTTTGATTGCTGATGTGTGTGAGAATATGGCGGGATGCCATCTTCAAAGTGGGTGGCTGGTCTGTGTGCTTCATTGGGTCCTGCTCCACTAGACACAAAACAAAGTAAAGTGACATTAATTGCATAGGCCGCTGTTCTTTTTCATATGTATTTCACCTCTTCTTGTACTCTGGGCTGGTTTCGCGGCAAAGACGAAGCATTGTCCCGGAACGAAAAAGCATATGGTGCATATGGGAAAATCGCCACGGGCTGGATTGTGGAGGTCTGTACGATTCTTGTGGAACACGGACAGACATGAGGCTGTCTTTGCTCCACCGCCCATGAAGCAGGAAGCGATGGAAATTGGGTTGAGAGGTCCTGGTAAACCTGAAAACGCTCTTTTAGCTAGCTAACTCGAGCAGTTTACTTCACACCAGGGACCTGTTACTCAGCGGACATGTGTCACGGGGAGTTACATTGATTTTACGGTTTGTGACAAAAATTAGAATAAGCGATGCCTCTGATTTTAGAATGCTATGCCTGCTACTATGCTAACAGCTATCCTCAACTATAAACTTCAATTAATGCTATGTCTTCAAAAAGCTAAACAAGGAGTTTTAGCAAAAATGTAAGTTAGCCATTGTAGACAACAGACAACTCCTCCTAGTAATTCTTCGGATAGTGTTGGAAGTGGGTCTATTTGTCAGGCCTTGACAGGCAATGAGTTGTGATGGTGACATCTGTTAGTGCTTTGGCGTTTCAAAGGCAGCTCCTCAGGCCAGGGAGGTCAAAGGTTACAGTCCAGGTCACATTAGTCTGACTCTAGGGTTCCCTGCAACATCGTCAACAAAAGACCACTTTTTCTCACATGCCAGAACAGGCATGCCCTGACAATCTGTCCTGCTCGTATCACTCCAATTATCAGTCTCTGACTCTATTGCATCAGTGGAGTTTTCTGTAACGCTTTGAACAGTGGAGGGGATGCCCAGTGAAGGATATGCCCAGTGGAGGGGATGCCCAGTGGAGGGGATGCCCAGTGGAGGGGATGCCCAGTGGAGGGGATGCCCAGTGGAGGTGATGCCCAGTGGAGGGGATGCCCAGTGGAGGGGATGCCCAGTGGAGGTGATGCCCAGTGGAGGGGATGCCCAGTGGAGGGGATGCCCAGTGGAGGGGATGCCCAGTGGAGGTGATGCCCAGTGGAGGGGATGCCCAGTGGAGGGATGCCCAGTGGAGGGGATGCCCAGTGGAGGGATGCCCAGTGGAGGCGATGCCCAGTGGAGGGGATGCCCAGTGGACGGGATGCCCAGTGGAGGGGATGCCCAGTGGAGGGGATGCCCAGTGGATGGGATGCCCAGTGGAGGTGATGCCCAGTGGAGGGGATGCCCAGTGGACGGGATGCCCAGTGGAGGGGATGCCCAGTGGAGGGGATGCCCAGTGGAGGTGATGCCCAGTGGAGGGGATGCCCAGTGGACGGGATGCCCAGTGGAGGGGATGCCCAGTGGAGGGGATGCCCAGTGGAGGGGATGCCCAGTGGAGGGAAGCCCAGTGGGATGCCCAGTGGAGGGGATGCCCAGTGGATGGGATGCCCAGTGGAGGATATGCCCAGTGGAGGGGATGCCCAGTGGAGGGGATGCCCAGTAGAGGGGATGCCCAGTGGAGGTGATGCCCAGTAGAGGGGATGCCCAGTAGAGGGGATGCCCAGTAGAGGGGATGCCCAGTGGAGGGGATGTCCAGTGATAGGATGTAGGATTCATTTGATCTGCTTCCAACATTTGTGTGTGTGGACGAAGAAGAGCTTTGCTGATCTGGATCCAGTAGTCCATAGAGACTGGACAGCCCACAAGTCAAATGTGCAGCGATTAGTTAGTTAATTGTTAATTACCTAAACAGCTTCTGTTTTACGTCAAGGTCTAGGTCGATTAGATGAAAAGCAGAAGAAATGGGAATAATTCAAGATTTGACAAGGGCCAGACGACTAAATAAATAAACGGGGATGAACATATGAAGTACCTTTTTGTACGAAGTGCCGCAACAATCTGTAATAGCAAACTGCCGTTGATTTCACCGCGCCCCTCGTGATCTTTGTTTAACTGTGGCCCTCAGAAACCGGAATATACGAGTAATGTTGAGAATAATTTAATTTCAGTCATAACGATCATACAGTAAGTCAGTCCTCTGATTAATTGCTCTATGAATTTGATCGGGGCTTGCGTTTCTTTAGCCTCACCACTGAGCTGACCCTCCCAGACACAGTGACAGAGGGAGAGAGAGAACACACTGTCATTGTTTCGAAGCCTAATTTGAGCTTTAAAGGTCCAACTCTCATGCAAGGAAAATGGCTGAATGCAACTTATTCACCGCGACCAAAGAAATAGAGCCCTTGTTTCACAATGACACCTCCTACTTAACTCGCCCCTTATTTCCAAATTTCTTGACACCCACTTGGCCGCTGCCCCAGGGAATATCTCCCACACTTGGCCCACCCTGAAGGACTGTGGAGACATGTCCTGCTGGAGTATATGTATTTCTGGTGTACACACACTCACTATTTGTCCATGGGATTGCCAGAGCCACAGGCACCCGTCTCCACTTGTTTTGACCACCAAGCTGATCTCTTTAGTCCACCACTGGACCTCAAGCCTGGGAATCAAAAGTCAGACGCTGCGTTTCCATGACCACCATGAGCTCCACCCTCCCACCAGAGCAGACCAGTGTATGGGGCTTCTCTCTGTGCTCCGGGACAAAGCACTGGTCCGGTTACATCAGCGCAGCCTGACGTCAGGACAGCCGGCCAACACTGATCTCATTGTTTAAGAGTGTCACTGACTTCCTGTTGCCCACCGTGGGAGGCAGCTTATGTAGGCGTACCTGGAGGAGCCGGAGATACTGTCAGGCTGGACGCTACAGGCTGGACACTGTACATTTATTTCAATGTGCTGTGTACGCAATCACTTTGAAATAGATCTCAACGCACATATTCGTAAAATGTTTCATAGCTGTATTTTTTTGTTGCTTTGACGATAGATAGAATGTATGAAATTGTGTTAGTAATTCCCGTATAATATTATATAGTATAATATTCCAATATAACTTATAGATGAACATGCAAGGCATATCTAGCCGGCGTTCAAATGTCCATCTGTCAGAATTTATGACCAATGGAAGTTTTTTCTTTTTATCTTGTTCAAATGAAGGACGTGACACCTTTCTGTGACTGTGGACCATTTTGCACTCGTCTTAGCCACGAATGCTAACTCGCCACACGCGGTATTTTGATGACAGCCCATGACTAACTTCCATTGCGGTTGGTCTTGTTGACCACCAGCTCGGAGCCAATCCGAAAACATTCAGGTAATTCAACGTCGGGCGCTAGCCATCGACAATCAACTCAACACGGCATAAGATGAGTTTAAAAAAGCGTCAAAGTCAACGGTTTTACTAAGTTGAAATGCCACTGAATTTGCATATCGACTCAATTTGCTGCTTGGAAACAAAAGCGCCCCCTCTGGCAGAAGGCGGCACGCGGCCAATCTTTATTCTACAGAAGGTTCTGCCAACCGCACCGCACTGTAAAACCAGGCCGGCCTTGATTAGCTGATTGGAATCAACACTGGGCCGTGAACCAGAGAGCTGAGGGCTGAATATCTTACTCAGATTCATAGTTCAAACGCGAGCACTGGAACCGAATGCGGTGAGCATTTCAGCAGAGTCTTTCGCAACGTGTTAGGTGTAACCTAGGTACGTTAAAGTTACGACCGCTGTCTGGTTCCGCCCAGACCAAGGATGGGCCCGAACACATGGAGACAGAGGGTATAGAGAAGCCACACCACAAACACAAGTCTGGCGTGAAGAACGGACGAGAAGTACACTTTTATATGTTTTTCGGAAACAACTCTTTTGCCACGGTGAGTCAATAGAAGGGAAAATGTGGCAAGTGGCAAAAGTAAAAAGTGTTTAAGGGTAAAGATGAGTGACGGATGTTGGCATGAGAGGTGTTCAGTAGTAGACATTTCATGGGCCACAGGACGTAGCGTGAAACCAGGTGTATTCACAGCGGTTTGTTTTTATTTCTCTTAATGACGGCCCTTTTGGAAACTGGGCTCCTGTCAGGGCACGCAATGCCAGGCCCAGTCTCGCGTTGGAGCCAGGAGAGGCTGTTTCTCCTCCAGGCTGAATGTCCTTTGAATGAAAAGGGTAAAGCAGGGCGGCTGTGGCAAGCAGGTGAACCCTGTGTCTTCAAGCTCTTGTACACACACTGTCTTGCGATGTACTTGTGAAGCATTTTGGGGTGAACACACAAAAAAGCCATTAGGAAAAAACCTTTTAAGACATCAGACAAAAACGGAATATTTCCTTCTCGCAGTTTCCCTAAACGTGTCACATTAATGACCCTTTCACATTTTTCCTTTTCACACCTGTTCACTTTCCGCTCCCTCCCTGTGCCAAGGAAACTGTACTTCAATGATGTTTGATGAGATGGGAAAACACATAGATGCACGTAGAACAAAATGGAGTGGAGACCAATCGTTCACACACAATCTCTCCAGATCCTTTCAGACTGCGATCCGAGCTTGACGACCTCTTCAATGGGGTTTTCGATGGGGTTTAGATGTGGGTCTGGGATGGTAATTACAAATGTCTCTGTGGTCAGTGAGCCATTTTTGTGTGGATCTGGAGGAATGCTTTGGACAATTGTTCTGCTGAAAGATCCAACGACTCTATTTTAGACTCTTGGCAAAGGCAGACAGGTTTTGCTCTCCTGTGATGCTGTTTATCCCAACCAGGTTCCCAGACCCTTTAATAGCCAAACAGCCTGACAAAATCCCATTTATACTACTATATATTACAGTACCCCTTTTTTATGGAAAACCCAATTGTTTCATTTCTACGAAGCATGTTGCTGTAATGTTCTACCTGGTTCAGGCGAAGAGATCCTGAGTGTCCTGACAAAAAGCTCCACTGCTGTGTGTAAATGGGATAGCCGTGGCCGAAATGACACTTGGGGGGCGTGATATGTCTGATGGATTTTCTTCAGATGATCCATCTGTAGGGAGCCTGTGGCTTCACCGTTACATGCGGGGTTTCTCCTTTACTTGGTGGCTTATGAAAAGTAACAATGCTTTGGCTGTTTAGAGTACACATGAGGTGCCCGTGTAATTGCCCTGTCCTGTTAATGATTTGCCTCTCTACCAAGGCACTATACAACATTTCATGGATGCTTTTAGCACGCAGCACACATGATGAACTTCCCTGCAATTTTGACTCACTTCCTCTTGACACATCGATGTTTGTCCCATTCGAGGCCGACCCCACAAGAATTTTGGCCCGGCGATTGGAAGGCCAGCTACTGTACGTCAACAAACAGGAAGCCTCCGGCCGGCTCGCGTCAGTCGAGATTTGTTAGGGTCTGTCTCTGTGATCTAGCCTCATTGCGGTTGTCAGGACTGCTTCCGTGTTTGGGCTATTGTAGATTGAGGGAGTTATTATGACAACTGTTTTGGCTAGCGGGATGATGTCAACTGTTTTGGCTAGTGGGATGATGTATATTCGTTGTAGCTCGTCGTCGGGTTGACGGCTCCTTCCACGATTTTCCCTCTAACGCACAAAACACCGGAGAAGCTGTCCGTTCGACAGTCTCAGATTATGTTATTTTTCTTCGTTTGAAATGCCCTTTCTACTCATTTCAACCGATCTTAGTTTAAAATGGTGTCTGCTGGCTGTGTCTGTCTGGCTGTCTGGCTGTCTGCATGCCTGGCTGCCTGTCTGTCTGTCTGTCTCCCATGTGTAACATGTGGCTTTTGTGCTTGGCCCTGTGACCGGGCTGTGCTCATGCTATTGATGAAAAGTAGGGGCCCGTTGTCTGCAGAAATCATTATCTTGTGTGATCCGGTCCCTGTTATGGAGCAACCCGGCCAGGAAAGAGACTGGTCTCTCTCCTCAGTGCCTGGCAGCCTTCCGCTGTACCCTGGATGGAGGGAATCTGGCATCCAGAGAGTCCGCAGCACATTATCCTTGACAGGGCCTCCGAAATCTGGAATTCACTGTTCGTTCCCGGGTCGAATCATTATTTATAGCTTATCTCAAGGCGCTCCATCATTATGTCGTCGACGGGCGGCGGAGTGAAGCCTGGATTATTCATTGTGGATTTATAACGCTGATAACTGATAGTAAAGTCAGTCATGTGTCTGTTCACTGGCACTCGCGAGTGGCCTGTTCTGGTTTTGAACATCTCTGTTCTCTGTCTAGTGGTGTTGACCTGACGCTGTGTGTGGCTGATCCGGGTGCGATCGGGTCTTGTCCCGAGGTTTTGTGGGATTGGGAAGGAGCTGCAAAGTGTTAGGTGAACCTCGTCAGTGTGGTCAGACAATGTTGAAGGTATCATCTGAACTGGATCTGCTGGTGACCACAGCTGAAGCCAGCGCCTCTCCCGGAACTCAAGCGTCGCCTTTCAGCCACCCACAGTGGTGTCTTTTTTCAGGACGGAAAGAGACAAGTACACACAGAACGAGAAAGCCACATCTGCGATTGTAGCGAACGCACCGCGAAACGGATCGACTTTCTTCCGTGTCGAAGAGGAGAGTGAAGCGCGACGAGATGCCTCGAATTGAGTGATCGGTTTCGCAGATCTTTTTCCAAAGCCTCCGATGATGAACAAAGTAAATCACTGATTTCAAAAGGACCACAGGGGTTTGAGCGGAGAACGACAGAGGAGTGTCGGTTGTTTATCGCTATACCAGATCATTTCCCCTCCTCAGTGGAACCCGCTCCTGAAAACTGTGTGGTTGCAATTAAACGCCATGATAATGGTTGCTAATTAACGGCCCCTCTTTCCTCTCACAGTGATCGGCTCCCCTAGAGACCTGGTGACCGACGATGTCACCGACACCAGCTTTGGCGTGTCCTGGGCTGCGGCGCCGGGCAACGTCCGCACCTACCGGTTGACGTGGAAGTCGCTGTACACGGAGGAGACCGGGGAGAAGCTGATCTCAGGGGACGTGACCCGCACGGTGCTGGACGGGCTCACCCCGGAGACGCGCTACCAGGTCTCTGTCTATGCCGCGTACGCCAGGGGAGAGGGGGAGCCGCTCGTGGGTGCTGAGACCACAGATGGTGAGTCGTTTTACCCCGCTAATGTTCTCACCATGCTCACACTCCCTCTGGGATACGCCCCCCCACATCCCTCTATCTCCTCTCCATCTCTTCTCTGTCTATCTTATCTCTGTCTATCTCCTCTCTATCTACTTTCTATCTATCTCATCTCTGTCTATCTCCTCTCTGTCTATCTCTTCTCTGTCTATCTTATCTCTGTCTGTCTCCTCTCTATCTATCTCTTCTCTCTCTATCTATCTCCTCTCTGTCTATCTCCTCTCTATCTATCTCCTCTCTCCCTATCTATCTACTCTTTATCTATCTTTTCTCTGTCTATCTTATCTCTGTCTGTCTCCTCTCTGTCTATCTCCTCTCTATCTCCTCTCTCTCTATCTCCTCTCTTTCTATCTCCTCTCTATCTATCTACTCTCTATCTATCTCCTCTTTGTCTCTCTACTCTCTATCTATCTCCCATCTGTGTGTTTCTTGTGCATGTGTGTTCCCTGCGTATGTGTGTTGTCTGTGTATGTGTGTTTCCTGTGCACGTGTGTTGATTGTGCAAGTGTGTTGCCTGTGCACCTATATTGCCAAGACACTTGCCTTAAGTTATGCAGTGATGGCTGCAGATAGAAAGAGGTGGAGATTCAATTAATAAACCTACTCAAATGAGAAGAGCAACTTTAAGCCCCTTCCCATATTGGGGAATGTCTCTGGACTTTAAGCCCCGCCCATATTTGGGAAAGTCTCTGGTTAGCTCGTTGAAAATGTGCTACTGGAAAAATGACGTTCTCCATCGTTTGGTTTATTGGTTCTGGCAAAACGGACAGGTGGATTTTACACAAACAACCATATGGCACTTCTGGTTTCACCTCCAGGTTTATCCCTGTGTCTGCAAACAGGACACGTTTATTTTAGGTTGAACCGCAGTGAATACTTGGACTGGCTGTTTTTTTCCATCCATAAATTCCACCCACTGAAGAATAGCTGTGTGAATATTTTCCTCAGCTCGTTCAGGACAATTCACACTTGTCCTTCCTGTACCAAAAACATATTGGGGTCATGCTGTGGAAAAAGTCTGCACTTTAGACAGACTAATGCCTGAGCTCGGCCCAAAACCCCCCAAAACCTGCAGTAAAGCGGAGTCTGGTAAATGCACTGTGTAGTTGGACTGGTAAATGAAACAAAGTTTGGCTGGATTTATGTTCACCAGCATATGGAAACTGAACAGACACATCTGTAAAAACCTCAGAGGCTACCAAGTGTTTCAGTGTTTACATTTCACACAAGAAGCCGTCTCTTTGTACCATTTGGAAAAAAAACTCAAATTCTACCTTCTGCTCAAACTCACAGCGTAACGCCAACATCAAACACGTATTCCTTAATCATTCCTTTATCATTCCATCGTGTTCCCAGTGTCCGCAGCCGGAAAGGCCCTGGTGGTGTCCGAGGAGACGGAGAAGAGCATGAAGGTGGCGTGGCAGCCGGCACCGGGCAATGTAGTCAACTACCGGGTGACGTACAAGCCGCTGTCGGGGGGGCGACAGCTGGCCGCCAAGGTTCCCGCTGGCACCACCAACACCATACTGAGACGCCTAACGCCCGTGACCACCTACGACATCGTCGTCATGCCCGTGTACAAGCAGGGGGAGGGGAGAGCGAGGCAGGGCGAAGGAACCACACGTACGTTGATCTGTCGTCGTCCCGTCGCCGACTGCGCTCGGCTTGTGTTAGCGTAGGCCCGTTGTGCACTGTGTCGAGTTGCTGCAGGGAAATGTGGACTCGTATTAGTGATCATCTTTCAACATCGTCAGGCGCTAAATCTCGCCTTTGACAGCTGCTCGCAGTCGGATAGCCCAGGGGCAAGTGGGTCTCCGGGAGAACTCCCAAACGAATAGCGCCTGACGTGTTTCTGTCGTAGCGTTGTTTAGTTAGAATGTGCTTCTACAATAACATTACAGAGCATTACATCGTTCTCTCTTTTAGTTTGAGTTAATCGCTGTCAGGTCTTCGATGTTTTATTCTTCTGCTCCGCATTTTTCAATCCTTCCTTCCTCTCCTCCAGTGTCGCCCTACAAAGCCCCTAGAAATCTACAGACATCAGAGCCCAGTCGGAGTAGTTTCAGGGTGACCTGGGATCCAGCTCCCGGTGAAGTCAAGGGTTACAAGGTCACTTTCCACCCCATCGGTGATGACATAGACCTGGGAGAACTGCTGGTCGGACCGTATGACAACACCGTGGTTCTGGAGGAGCTCAGGTATCCAAACACTTAGATTTTAATGCTCAAAGTACCAATCTTGTAACGACTTGCAAAGATGGTTTTCTCTGCCAACTTGATGGGAATCTATGAGTCACTTCTCTTAGAGGAAAGGAGTTGAGATGAATGGAGTGTAACATATTTTGATCTGTCATACAGGGCAGGCACCAAGTACACAGTGAGTGTGTTTGGGATGTTTGAGGGAGGTGAGAGCCAGCCATTGGCTGGAGAGGAGAAGACCACCCTATCTGATGCACCTGAACCACCCCCGTACGAAGGAGGTAATGCCTGATCTCAAACTCTCCTGCATGGTTAATCACTCATATCCGGCCGAACGTCTCTCGTTACACAGACATCAGTCATGTGGCAGAGTTGTTTAACCACGAGAGCTGTCATGTAAGCTGACATCCATTTCAAAAGTAAAATTTAATAAGTACCAAAACTCCCAAGACATACTTCAGAACAGTTGCATATATGTTGTTTTTTCCCCATAACGACTGATGAGTATCAACGAAGGCCTTTTATTAAAGCTACATTTGTTACCAAAACACCTGAGGTGGCAACAACTCCATCTGTCGCTTCGCTTTGGGGTTCAGCTGCTAAGGGGAGCAGAACTGACAAAAAACAATAATCTGTTTTCATTTATACGTATTTTACAATGAGGAGAGGAAAAATAAAATGTGTTTGAGGGAAGGTTCCATAGCAGTGGATCTCTCCGTTAGCTGTGTGGATGGCCTCCGTTAGTTTGCAGCATATATGCAGTGAAAGGATACAGTGAAAGGATACAGTGAAAGGATACAGTGAAAGGATACAGTGAAAGGATACAGTGAAGGATACAGTGAAGGATACAGTGAAAGGATACAGTGAAAGGATACAGTGAAGGATACAGTGAAGGATACAGTGAAAGGATACAGTGAAAGGATACAGTGAAAGGATACAGTGAAAGGAATTCTAATAAGGAATTGTGTACATGTGGATGTATCTTTCATGCAACAATACTCCAATAAGTGTTTGGTGACATAGTCAGAACAAGGTAACCTCTATTCGTGTAGTTTCTTATGTAGTAAACATTATAACCCTGATCTCGGTCGCAGGCAGATAATAAACAAGGTCATACAGATGTCCAATGTCCATTAAAAACAACAACAACAAAATATTAAAAATTAAACAACCCGCAGCCCAGTCCTCCGCCCTGTTTGTTCAGAGTAACATCAAAATTAGCCACCTAAACCGGACTCTGGTCAAAACGGCATGTTTCAGCCACTCTAGGAGCGCTGTGCCGAACATCTGTCATTTTATCTGTGTCCCATATGGTGGCGGGAAAGAGAGGCCTTTAAATCAAACGTCATGTAACCTGTTTTCAGTTGCAGAGAATGTGGCAGATTGTGCAATGCCTCTGTGCTGCCTCGTCGGCCGCGGACGAGGCTTTCTTTTCACCCCGCGGCTGTCTTAAAAATCACTGAGAGCCCGTGTCAGTGTGGAATGTGTCGGATCGCTCACGGTGGGGACCCTCATTCATCATATGTCAGGAGCACCTCTTCACGCCAGGGGGAGGGGCCAGCGGGAGACACAGCTCGCGCCCCGGTGTGTGCGAGAGACCGCCAGGGAGAGGAACCGAACAGAGTCTCGACACGCCGGGAGAAAAGAAGATCATTATTTTTGACACCTGTAAATTAAACGTGTAATAATAAAAATTGCTTTCGCCCCTGGAAATGGAATTGAAAATTGTTTTCCTGCCGGCCTGTACAAAGACAGATAGAGATGTGTGTTTTCGTGCCAGGATGTGTTGTGTACTGTGATGAACCCCTGTCTGCGATGTCATGACGATTACTTTCCTCCCTGACTCCTTCACCTCTTTTCCTACCCTGTGCATTTTTACATTCCTGCCCTTATTACATTGCTCGTGTTCTAAATGTCACTGCATTACACCGATCGGATAATCCCCGAAGCCACGTCACTGTCTTTAACCTGCGACCTCTGACCTCGCAGATGTGGTCTGTAAGACTAAAGCCCAGGCCGACATAGTCCTTCTGGTCGACGGCTCCTGGAGCATTGGCCGCCTGAACTTCAAGACCATCCGTGCATTCATCGCCCGCATGGTGGGGGTCTTCGACATTGGCCCCGACCGGGTTCAGATCGGTAAGTCTTTGGAAATCACAGAAGATCTGTAGGCCAGAACCCCTGGTTCTAGAGTGCAGCAGGCATTCCGTGTTTCAGACTTTTTTCATTTTGTTGAATTATCCAAATCGCTGAAACAATAAACCCTGTCGGGGCACGTTTGCGTATTAAAGTTTTGCTGGCGGCTGCCTGGCCGGTTGGCGCCTAGTAAGGTATTTAACGTGCCGCTAACCACATCAGACGGTAAAGCGACCTGGCACACCCTTCAGCGACCAGGTTGCCTAGCCCTGCCACTAGCTATCAAATGTTATGCGGTGTAACGTTTGATCTTCTGTGTTTTCATGGATGCGTCTATGTGTGTGTGTGTTTGTGCATCTCTGTGATTCTCTCAGGTCTGGCCCAGTACAGCGGTGACCCAAAGACTGAGTGGCATCTCAATGCCCACAGAACCAGAGCTTCCCTGCTGGATGCTGTTGCCAATCTGCCCTACAAGGGAGGCAACACACTCACTGGTATTGAACTCAGTCTGCTCCACGTTTTCTATCATGAGCGTATCTATATCAACAATTGCCAGTTTGTCAGTTTCAAAATGAAACCAGCAGGAACCAGGAATCAGCAGCCTATTAGGTTATCAGAATCAGAATCAGGTTTATTCGCCACGTCTCCAAAAGAGTCCGACAAGAGGCTGTGTAGGCATTAATCATGGACGTTGGCAGTTTGTAGTTTTTGTTCAGCTCCTACTCGAGGTCCTGGGCGATGTTGTTACCCCCGAAGCAAAAGGACTCCATTATGTTAACCCCCCCAGGAGGAACGAAGGTCGGCTGGGCTTCTCCTGATGTCCACTCTTATATCCACTGTCTTTAGAGTATTGAGCTCCAAGTTGTTGAGACTGCATTAGAACACCACCAGTGGATATGAGATTAGACCAATGCGGGTGGTGTTATCTCCAAACTTGAGAAGTTTGACAGAGTGGTGACTAGAGTTGCAGTTGTTGGTCTACAGAGAGAAGAGAAGAGGGGACAGGACGCAGCCTTGAGGGGTGCCAGTGCAAGTGCACTGGCACTCATGTGCTGCAGCCTGTTGTAGAGAAAGTCTGTGATCCATTTACAAGTGGACACGGTTACTCACATGGTGGAGAGCTTATTCTGGAGCAGGGCTGGGATTATTGTGTTGGAAACAGAGCTGAAGTCCACAAACTGGATAATGTTTTGGCTCATTATTGTACAACTGCAGCCTTGGTTTGAATCAATCAAGCAAAATTCTACCCCCACTTTTCTTTACTTAATCTGTCCAGTAAATCGTAATGTCAGAGAATATATGTTTGTAATAATTCTATAATCAATCGCTGCCTGTTCAGAGAGGCCTTCTAGACATGATTGCAGCTGAATTCAGTGCGATGAATAATTGTTTCTGTCTTCGATGCAGGTCTGGCTCTGAACTATATCCTCCAGAATAATTTTAAGGAGAACGTTGGGATGAGACCCAAAGCTCGTAAGATTGGCGTACTGATTACTGACGGCAAGTCTCAGGATGACATCATCGCCAACTCCCAGAACCTCCGTGACCAGAACATAGAGCTGTATGCCATTGGTAAGCCACTTCAGTTGAACCGTTTCTGTGTCTTGACTTGACAGGACGTCTACAGCACGTCACCTTGTATCCTTCCGGAATAGACAGACTGAATTGTGAGGGTTGAATCGTCATAAATCACTGTGTTGTAAAGTCGCCCGTTAGCGCTAATGCTGCGCCGAGCTAACTCCTGTCTCCGGTTGACTCCGCCCAGGTGTGAAGAACGCCGATGAGAACGAGCTGAGGTCCATTGCCACTGACCCAGATGAGCTGCACATGTACAACGTGGCCGACTTCTCATTCCTGCTGAACATAGTGGAAGATCTGACCGGCAACCTCTGCAACAGTGTCAAGGGGTCAGGTACAGTCGACCTTCTGTAATACCTATAAGTGACGGTTTAGCGTCGGATACGTCGGTTGTGCCCCGTAATACCTGGCTGCTGGATTCGTTTGGCTTTTTGAGATTCTAGTGAATTTCAGCAGAGACCTGATACCTGGTACAACTGTGCTACTTGGAGACTGTGAATATAAGCGACGATCTCAACTCGGCGAGGCTGTAGTTACGGAAACAGGATTTTGTACGTGGTCACAATAGAAGTTCTGTAGGGGAGCCAAGACGAGGATCAAAACGCTGGCCGACCCTTCGATATATAATCTTGAGTCTAAAGTCCCCCAATTTCCCTTTTAATTAAAGAGCTGTAACTGGATATTTATGTGTCTGTGTTTTTCTGAAAGCTTAGGCTTGTGCTGTGCAGCTGATGGGGAAGAGTTTTTGTATTATTTGCCTGGAAATGGTGTCCAAACGTGTGAAAGATCCAATAAGTCTGTTTTGGGCTAACTTGACCATTCGTATCTCCCCTTTGACCCGAAAGGTGGTAGCCCCGAGGCACCCACTGACCTGGTGACCTCTGAGGTAACCCACTACTCGTTCAGGGCCAGCTGGACGGGCCCCGAGGGCCCTGTGGATAAATATCGTGTGGAGTACATGACCCTGTCTGGACGTCCTCAGCAGGTACGTAACACCCGCCTCACTGGTCCCCACCACAAAAAAAAAACGAGTCTGGTTACGTTCGTTAGACAAGGATGACACAATCCCCCATGTCAATTACATCATTCTATTGTGTATGAGCCTATTGTCTCGTATCAAACAATCTGCCAGAAAGTGGGGGGGACGTTCTAGACCTCACGATTTGGCTGTGCAGTGTGAGGGAAAAATGGGATTGACAAGAGTAAAACCACGGAATACACGAGGCTTTTGATTTTGGGCAGGCAATTTAGAAGCAGAAAGTGTGAGTTTTGTTTCTGCGATATAATTTTTCTGTCTGCATCAGGCGATTGGCATCAACGTTTTGGTATCAGCTCCTAGATCCTATTCCAACGTTGCCCTTTTGGCCGAGGTTGGTTTAGTGTTCCAAGTCACTTTGAATCCGAACCACTGACCTTTGACCCCCCCGCCCCCTATATGTCAGCACTCTTTCCTACTTAAAACAAACACATTTCACGGGACGGGGATTGCCCACTCTTTAAAAAAAATTGGTTCTGTCCATTTCATTGTTTTGTCAGTAAGTGGTTCTACTTTGTAATCCCGGTTTTCGACTGTAACAGAAACACTCACTTGAGTTTGAACGAGTACTGACAGAGTCGGGGTCGGAGCGACACACATCAGTAGGGAATCCTGATCCGACAGTGCCTCTGGCACTTCATGTTTTTAATTTAACCGACCTGAAAGAGACAGTCGTGTTGGATTTCGGCAATCACTGAACTGATCAATTACCAAAGTAGTTCAGTGTGTTGCCATGTCGGGACAAAGCCCTGCTGTACCTGTGGGACCCCGGGCCCCGGCTTGCCTACCCCCAATGCCTCACATGTTTAAATGAAAAGCAGTTGCATCAACACAGGAAACACTGATGGCTGTAGTTCTGTTCGGGTTACCCCTATAGAAACAAACCTTCGCCGTACTTTTCATTGGGGCCAGATCTCCCAGGTCATTCTTCAAACCTCAAGCAGTTTTTCTCCGGTTGCAGATTTTCGTCGACGGCTCCGTGACCACCGCCGTCCTACCCGATCTGAACCCTCTGACCGAGTACTCAGTCAACGTCTACTCCTATGTGGAAGAGGAGAGCAGCGAGCCATTAGAAGGCTCCGAGACCACCTGTGAGTCCAATTTACCTTGTTCCTTTGTCCACCATTCCATACCTGTCATTCAAGATAGCTGCATGTCTGCCTGATAATCCATGCAGAACAAACTTAAGGACATGTTTGTGTGCTCATTCTTCCAAAACACCCCCAGCACAGGCCCCCTGCTGTTAAGGAGCAAAACGGACTGTGTGATGACCTCACGGGTCAGTGTTAAGACGAAACTATTTCGGTCGGATTAAAGCTCCAAAGGGTCCTGTGTCTCATTCCACGCGGCACACGCTCACTTCTGTAATAAACGTTCTCCTTCAGTTTGACTTCAGAATAGCGTGGTTTTACGACGCGAGTCGTTCCTCCATTTAAAAAATACAAATACTGAGGCTCATTGTTTGGTTCTTACCGCTCGGATTGGCCCATTAAATTCGCCTGCTGGGTTGCTGTGTTGGATGGGAGGCTGTGTGTGTCTCTGTGTGTGTGTGTGTGTCTCGGTGTGTGTGTGTGTGTCTCTCTGTGTGTATCTCGGTGTGTCTGTTAACCTGCATGTTTGTGTGTTTTGTCTGCACTGACAAACGTAACATTGTTTCCCATTCCTTGATCTTCTACCTAGTGCCCCTCAGTGCTGTGAGGAAGATGGTGATTTACGATGAACACACCACTACCATGAGGGTGAAATGGGAGGAGGTTGTCGGGGCAACGGGCTACATGCTGCTCTACAGGCCCATCAACTCCACCGAGCCGCCTGTGGAGAAAGAGGTGAGACTCCCTCCCCCCTCGACCGTCTGGTGTGAGGATGAAGAGACAGAGGCCATCAATGAGTTATAGAGCGGGACGTGTTGTAGCTTTCATTTGACAGATGTATAGAAAAAAAACACACACACGGCTAAAATGTTTAGGCCCAAGAAGGGTGAGAGAATAATTACAGCTCACACTGGCACGGTAATAGTTCCCTGTGGTGCCAGATCCAAACAGTCCGATGCTCTCGGGAATTGGCAACACTCAAATAAACAGCCCGTCACTGGACTCCACCTAAGATTTACACGAAGGACTGTGAGCCTCGTAAACAAGTAAATGTTCCATTGGGGTCCTCTCTCCTCCCTCGCAGATGAGAGTCGCTGGGAAAACAACGGACGTCCAGTTTGTGCAACTGACCCCTAACACAGCCTACGCTGTCTCCATCATGTCCCTGCACGGAGAGACGGCCAGCGATCCCCTTACTAAGCAGGGAGTCACACGTACGTATTGGCTCTACATTACTGTGCATGTCATCGTCAATGTTTTAATAAGAAAGTGCTGGCATAGTCATATCGCCCTTCTGCCAGTGCTTCATATCTCTGTTCACCAAGAAAACAGTTTCCCTTGCACATACGGCTTCTCAACGGGTAAAGGAATATGCATCAGTTCTAAAACCCTCTCCTCGCCCTCGTTCCTATGGTCCCCTGACCCCGTCTGTAGTGCCTCTGGCCCCGGCGGGAAAGCTGCGAGTCCGAGACGTGACCCACAGCGCCCTGAAGCTCAACTGGGATGCAGCCCCAGGGGCCGTTCGTAAATATATCATCACCTACCGGCCGGATGAGGGAGAAGCCAAAGAGGTGAGTGAACAACGTGACGGGCAGGGGGGGCGATTCTCTGTAGCCTGTATTGTTCATCTGGACCGTGCACAGCTGAGGTCATTCGTTTTTGGGCCTTTACGGCCCACAACGGCGGCGATCTTGAATCGAGAGCTAGCAGATAGACATTGCCCTCTTTGGTGGATCAGGGAGATTTGACGTTAGACCAGGTAATGGAAAAGGCAGACGGTGAGATTGGTATCCTGCGGGACCTCCGGGGCTTTGCTATTGGACGGCGAGTCTGACAGAAGGATTGTACCAGTGTCAGCCGGAGAACAGATCCCATCTGAACTGAGTCGGGGCGAGGAACTGGGGCTGTTGGATGTTTGAGTGACAGACGACGCTGTCACGGTCCATCAGCCGCAGGGGACATCTGAGGCTTTATAGCCGAGGCCTCTGGGACTTCTACCGTGGCGTGACTAGCGCTGGCCATACCCAACATCCTGGGCTGTAAATCACATGGCTGTACACGTCCCCATCCTTCCAACAGACCGGGCAGATGAAAAAAACATCATCCACACGTCTGATTGTGACGCTGCGGAGCATGGGGGCAGTGGTGGTGAGCTCATACCCAGAAACAGGCAGATGTACGGGCTAGCTGAAGGCTGATCGTTCAGACTTGGATTTGGGGATTGGCTCTGTGCAGTGAGGAAAACAGGAAGAGAAACAGAACAATGGAATGAAATGACAACAGTAGAACAGTTGAATGTGATGATTTGGAGATTCCTGAAGAGTGGGTAATTATGGAGCTCAGCTGAGGATTTACAGATGCCCTGTGAACAAAGTTTACGCAGTCTCGCCAGAAGTATACACGGACAGCCTCGCTTCATCTCACAGGTTCTTTGCCACAAAGCTGTAATCTGTTAAATCGAGGACATGATTTGACATGGTCCACACACTGTAATGATATAGATAAAAATGTTCAAGGTGTCAAATGAAACAAATACGTGGTTTTGGTTCGCAGCTGGAGGTCAGAGGAGATGTGACCTCCTTGAACCTCGACAACCTGATCTCTCAGACTGAGTACGACCTGGCTGCAACCCCGATCTACGACGAGGGACCTGGAAACCCCATGCTCAACACAGCCATCACAGGTGCGGTCGAACAGCCCAACTGGGTCAAGACCCATCGGGCTGCACTGCTTTCTCAGAGCAACAGACTATAGGGCCTTGCTGGTATAATGTGTCTTTTCGTTCGTCTAGATGTTGTTCCTGCCCCTAAGAACCTGCGTTTATCCGACGTGACCCAGACAAGCTTCATAGCCCATTGGGAACACGGGGCCCCAGATGTGGCCCTCTACCGTATTGGCTGGACCATAAAGGGAGACGCCAACTTCCAATACGTACGACGACAATCCATGTTAATCGCCTTCATCAGGTTGTTGTGTTCAGAAGGTGTTGCCCACAGATATCTCATGCAGCCGCTTGTGTTACCTCTTCCAGTCCATCTTGAACAGCGACGTCACCGATCACCTTTTGGAGAAACTGGACCCGGACACTATTTACGATGTGTCCGTCACCGCCATCTACCCCGATGAGTCTGAGAGCGAGGACCTGCTGGGCAGCGAGAAAACACGTAAACACGCTAACTACAGCTAACACCCTAACCTACTGTTGACACGCTAACGACCGCTAACACGCTAACAACTGCAATAACATCTAAGCGTTTTTCTGTTTCCCCTTTCAGTGGCCAAGGTCATCACCACACCCGGTAAGATATGTGTCCTCGTCAAACACATCACGAACGGCACGGATTCGATTTATATTGACTGCACCTGGGTCCTTCTGGAGACTTCACAAATCGGTCAGACGATCTTATTTTTAACGGTCATGTCTTTGTGATTTCTCCCAGCGCCCACGGGCCCTCCCCAAAACTTGCAGGTGTTCAACGCCACCACCACCTCCCTGACCGTCAAGTGGGACCACGCCCCTGGACGCGTCCAGAGCTACAGGATCACCTACGTCCCCACTGCCGGTGGCACGAGCCAGTCGGTAAGAGAGAGGGAGTGAGGGAAATCCCTGTATAGTCCCGTGGCTTCCCTGGATGAACGACAATGTCCAGGAAGTCCGTGTCACATGACACGGGAGCGCCTTGTTTCCCAACGCCCAGTAGAACAGTTTGACAACACAGTTTAATAGCATGTGATGCCTGTGAGTCCTCCCATGATGCTCTGGGGGCGCTGAGGCGGCAGGAGAGGATCGGTATGATAACAATAATCATTTAGTGGGTGTTCGAATTTCACTCGGATGATGTTTCACGCGGAAATGCGCGGATTATAGGCATGTGTGGAAAATGAATATGTGCGTTTTGTGTATCCCAACTTCCCCTGAGACAGCCTCGGGCCGGATAGAGGAGGAAGGGATAGAATGACAGTGATCAGCTGGTTAATGCGTGCGTGTGTGTGTGTGTGCGTGTGTGTGCGTGTGTGTGCGTGTGTGTGTGCGTGCGTGTGTACGTGTGTGTGTGTGCGTGTGTGCGTGTGTGTGCGTGCGTGCGTGTGTGTGTGTGTGTGTGTGTGTGTGTGTGTGCGTGTGTGTGTGTGTGCGTGTGTGTGTGTGTGTGTGCGTGTGTGCGTGTGTGCGTGCGTGCGTGTGTGTGTGTGTGTGTGTGTGTGTGTGTGTGTGCGTGTGTGTGTGTGTGCGTGTGTGTGCGTGTGTGTGTGCGTGCGTGTGTACGTGTGTGTGTGTGTGCGTGTGAGCGTGTGGATTCCAAGGAGGTCCTAGACTGCACAGTGTTTACAGTGTTACACCAGACTGTCTGTTGCTCCGCAAAATGTTTAGACCATTAAAACGGCCAATTGAACGTACGAAACACACCGTTTTAGAATGTCTTTCCCTCTGTCTTATCTTACCTGACATCTCTGCGCTGCATGATAGATTGACCTACTCCCTTGGACCTATAGTTTATTTACTAGAACCGGAGAAACCTATTTCCTTCCCGGCGACTGTTTGTTCCTCTGGGATATGACGTGCTGAATATTAGGTTTATTGTTGGAAGGCTGGATGTGATTGAGAGAGTCAGCACACAGGTTCTGGTTCATGAACGCCATTTCGACACGTACGGAGAGTTCCAGCGTGCCGTTTCATCTGTGACAGAGAATCTGTGTTAGGAAACGGGAGGCACACTTGTGTACAAGGAGACGTTTGTTTATGCCCAAATAGTCTGACTTGCCTCAGCCATTATCCCATTGGCTGCTAATAGGAGTTTTCCCACGGTGACCAGAGCAAGATGCCAGGGGTTCTCTTTGTCAAGGATACCAAAGGGACAAGAAACCAGACACTCCTCACGCACACGTCACCAATGAATTGTAATCAGCATCTCCCTGATCAATAACTATGCAGAATATTTACTGCTCATATCTACCGCGGTTAGGGAATTCTGGGTAATATGTTTACTTCTTACTCACTGCGACGTCGACAGACAGAAACGCTTGATGTATCCTGAGAGACAAAACGTTGACAGTCTGGTTTTTCTCACCCGGAATTCCCTGACATTGACAGATTCTGTCAGAGGAGAGAAGTTGCAAAAAGAGTATGAAATTACTTTTTCCCTGTATCCTCTATTTTGGCCCAAAACTATTTCACGTATTCGTAATCTTATGGGAATTTTTGACGGATTTGTCCCAGAATGCGTGTAGACTCAGGCCTTATTCCCAGCGTTCTTCTCTCTATACACCTGTTGCACACAATTGTGTCTCCATCCCTTAAACAGGTCCAGATTGGAGGGAAGAAGAACACAGTGCTTTTGCCAAAGCTCACGCCTGACACGCCCTACTCCATCACCGTGGCGGCGTTATACGCCACTGGAGAAAGCAAGGACATCTCCGGCAATGGAAGAACCAGTGAGTAGAGATTTCATTGCCGTTCCACAAAGTCCCCTATTGACTACGTCATGTTCTTATCCACACTCTCGATCTTCTTTAATGATCTGGGGGTGTATGTTTACCTACCGTATAGGGTGGTGCTGAAGACGCGTTCAATACGTGATTTGTATAAACGTAGATAAAGATCACGTATGTTGGGGCGGGGATCCACACACTTACAATATGAGCACTCTGGTATGTGATAATAGAATACGCGTTGAGATTCTCAAGATTTGTTAGGAGTGTGGTTCAATATTGTAATTGTTGTTTCGGTGTTGGGTTTCAAAATATTTTGCTCGTCGTATACATCCAAGGAACTGAGTGACCTGTAAGGAAGACCACATAATCAGTCACATAACAGTGAAACATTGCTAATTAAAAAAGAAAAATCAACTAGTGCAAAAAATAGAGTATGTTAAATGTCGGTACTTTCTCACCAATGTCCGTACTGGATAGAATTGTCAACGAAAGAAAAATCGACACTCCTTTCTCTCTTAAGAGCCTCTGGGCGGAGTCAGGAACCTCCAGGTCACTGACCCCACCCCCAGCACACTGAACGTCCAATGGGAACCCGCTGAGGGCTCTGTGCGCCAGTACAAGATCTACTATGTGCCCGCCGCTGGTGGAGCTGCGGATGAGGTAGGCAGGACATTATCACATCCATGACCACACCCAGACATTATCACATCCATGACCACACCCAGACATCATCACATCCATGACCACACCCAGACATCATCACATCCATGACCACACCCAGACATCATCACATCCATGACCACACCCAGACATTATCACATCCATGACCACACCCAGACATTATCACATCCATGACCACACCCAGACATTATCACATCCATGACCACACCCAGACATCATCACATCCATGACCACACCCAGACATCATCACATCCATGACCACACCAAGACATCATCACATCCATGACCACACCCAGACATCATCACATCCATGACCACACCCAGACATTATCACATCCATGACCACACCCAGACATTATCACATCCATGACCACACCCAGACATTATCACATCCATGACCACACCAAGACATCATCACATCCATGACCACACCCAGACATCATCACATCCATGACCACACCCAGACATTATCACATCCATGACCACACCCAGACATTATCACATCCACTCGCAGAATACTCGCACGTTGGTCAAACGCATGTTAAAAGCTGTCGGGTTCACCAGCACTGACAGCTAGCTGGCCCGTCTTAGTCCCCGTTGTGTTTTTTTAATCTCAGGACCAGGTTTCTGGAACCACCACCCGCACTGTCTTGAGGAACCTGATGTCCGACACCCTCTACACCGTCACCGTGGCCCCCGTCTACCCCGCCGGAGAGGGCAAACGCATGTCTGAGGACGGCAAGACATGTGAGTGTTTCATGATACGGCCCGGCCACTCTGGATTTTAAAAGACATCTGTCGTTGTAAAGGTTTTCCTTTACTAAAGTTTTCACTGGCTTTTAGCGCTTTAGCATCACCCAGACTGAAACTGCTGGTAGGGAATTGGCTCAGCCCAAAATCTTCCTATTATGGTGAATCTATTCGCTACTGCTAACATAGCTTGTAGAAGTGACTGAGCCAGTCATTGATAGTCAGGAATGGAACATTTAAATGAAATGTCAATAAACTGGGGAATGCTACAGCAATAAAAGAATGTACGCTCCATTATGGAAAAACGTAAAACCATTCCTTTACCGTATTATATTCTAATTCTACCAATAGTGGATCCAATTTACTGAAGAAGAGATTGGTCGGTTGTTGAGAGCTGGCATTTATTTAGAGCGTGCACTCTCTGGCCTAGTGTGTTGGCTTGCTTGCTAGTTATGCTAGTAAACTCTCATAATTTGGCCCAGAATATGTTTTTGCACTATAACTGCATTTCCTTGTCAAATCAAGCCATGTTTTTATCTGGAGGCAATGGGAATGTTTTTGAGCGATTCACAGTTCATTGTGTGTTTAGTTCATCAGAACACCTCTCCTTCAGGTTCTGCCATGAGGAACATGGTTGGCTTTCACTCATCATGACAGCCTTCAGTGGGCCGATTATGCAGGAAGGAATTCCTCTGTGTTGGCAACACTCTAGAGGTCTCCAGCCCAACCGGGGGCCCATTTACTGGATATATTAAACCAGGGTGGGGGATGAAACACAGCTGGGGGGCGATAACGTAGGAGTGTGTAATGTGCTTTCCTCATGGAATGAATTTAGGTGGAAAGAGAATGAATGGACAGTTCACTTTCAACTCAGCCGTCTTCTTTACTCTGGCAATATTTCACAACTTTCACCTCGTAGTGGGCCCGTTACAGATGTGCTTTAGGGGTGAATTCGAATAAAACTCACCGTATTCGTTTCACGCTGTCTTCGTGAGCGTACAGTGTGGATTGTTACAAAGACTGGACGCATCTGCTTTAGTTTTAAAGGCAATTTTCACAGATGGCTTCATACCTCTTCTGTCTTCTACGGAGCTTCCGTTGGCCAAGGGTTGTAGTTTTGTTTCGGTAAAGGTTTTGTTTTGGTGAAACAAACTGTTGTTCGTCTCTCTAGTATTAGAAGACGTCTGTCTCCTCCAAAACAATCAGGAAAAGATCCGGATAATGACGGGAAAAGATCAGGAAAACGTCAGGAAAAGAAAAGATCAGGAAAACATGTCTGGAAAATAGATTATACAATTTCTAAACTTTATTGCATTCTCACAAACATTGGAATTTAATATTTCTTTCTACAAATAAATCTTTAATAATCTTTGTTCATCTCAAAATTATAAAAAGTATTATTGACAACTCTATTAAGTCCTAAATCCATTGAGAGTAATAATAACAGATGGGGCATTGTATTGTAAAAAAATCTCCTGTGTTTTTAAAGCAGAGTCTGTGTAGACTCTAGTATTGAGAACCGGCCAAATATATATTTTTTGGTCGAGACAAGGAGCATAAATTGAACACAGGCCCAGAGAAAGCCTTGAATTGTGATTCAATCCAAACCTTCCCAAGTGTCTCATTCCGGAACCAACAAATCTTTCGTTTGACTTTCCTAATGGATGTTTTCAGCTCCTGTCCTACATCATATCATTTGTTCTCCATTCATGCTCGCTCTCACTATTTCTCTCTCTTTTTCTTTGTCCCTTTGTCTTGTTCCCCAACAGTGGTGCGTTCTGCTGTGAAGAATATCAAGGTCTTTAACCCAACCACCAACACCCTGAATGTGCGCTGGGAACCTGCCACAGGCGAGGTTCGGCAGTACAGGGTAATCTACGCCCCCCTGACCGGCACCAAGCCCTCTGAGTCGGTGAGTGACAAACAGTCCTACAGGGCCTTCGCCCTAGGTCAGGGGTCAAATATTAGGGTCCAGAGATTTGAGTGTGTCTGCATGGGTGGTCAAATCAATTGGTCCAGATAATTTAGAGATTTATAGTACCAGGGCCATTTGTGAAGAAACAAAACGTCAACGTCAACCTGACTTACTTTTAGTAACAACGTCTCTGTTCTTCATAACTTGAGTGTTCCTCAGTGTCTTTGCCCTCGGTTTGATATTTCTACTAAGCTAACTCATTGATTTGTAATGGTATGGTCATGCCAAACAATTTGATTATTGAGCTGACTGAAAGTCACAATTGAAAACGGTTCCTTACTCTTTACTTTAATCACTATGCAATGTAATACATGAATAACTTGTTTTGCAAGTGAGTAGAGCACATAAAAAACATGTCTTTAGCACAAACACGAAGCTATTCATAACAGCAACTCATTACGTCACAGTGTTTTCAGCGACATCTGCACAGAAGGCAGGATGTAAAAATGTTTTATTTACATTTTAGTACATTTTGTAATTTAGCAGATTCTCCAGTCTGTCTCGGCCGTACCCACATCTCCGGAGTTTAGATAAATGTATGGTGAAGCTACCATAAGTGCTCCAGCAACAGAGTGCCATGAGACAGGAAAGTCAAATAGCAGACGGCTGAAAAAAAACAACCTGGTTTCATTTTCCGGATAGCTACTGAAGCCACTCTCATAAACTCATCACATTGTATTTCAGAGGGAATATTATGTGGTACTTTTCCTGGACCAGGGCCAGCTTTCCACATCAACAGCCATTGTCAGGAACATTTTATGTGACAGTTTCCTCACCTTGTGTGGAAAAATGCCTTGAAAGTAGCTTTGCTTTTGTTACTGCAGCCGAGGACATTCACCCACCATCAGTTTTTTTTACTCCACCGCTGTTCATGACAAACGAACTATTGAGAGAGACGAGTGTAGATTTATGCATTGCACTGATTTGGAAAACAGCCATACAATATTGGCTTTACTGGTTTAACATGTAGCTAATGAACTCTCCAGAGTTTGGACCTGAGTTAGGGCTTGAGGTAGCACACATTGAGAATGAAGGTTCTGGACTAAGAGCAAAACCAGCTGTTGTTGAACTCACTGTGTGTTTTTCATTGTATATGTGACACACTGGTTGACTAGGCAGGTAGACGAAGCGATCCGTGATCAGGCAGTGTTACTCCATGATGGTGTTATCTCAACAAGAGACTGACCAATGGGGCTGTGATTCAGAACGGATGACCTCAGGGCTTGACAAACACACACACAAGCACCAGCCAGTCGGATTGGTCATATGGGCCAGATGGCCGGGAGCAACTGTCGCCACGTTATTTTAGTTACTGGGAGTTTTTTTCCCCTTGCTTCTTTTGGATGGGCCCAAGCTCGTTGACATCAAAGACATACTAGTCCTCTCCTGTTCACTGTCAACACAAATGGTCAACGCTGAGTGATGTGAGGACTAGCTGTCAGAGGTGTTACGCTGGAACAGGTGTAAGGTTGTCAGGCTGGGTGAGTGTGACTTTCCGACTAGGAACGGGACCAATCAAAAATGTCATCATGACACATCATCAGAGTGGGACCGGGACCAACTTAACAAACGTCATCATGACCCATGGTAGCTCAGTGGTAGAGTGCATGGATTGTATGTATGATATCCTGGGTTCAATAGCTTCTCCCCAGGTCGCCGGTGCAAATGAGAATTTCTTCTCAATCGGCCTACCTGGTTAAATAAAAACATCCTGATGTTTCAGGGACGTCCCTAATTCTGTCCGCAGTACAACTGGTGTAGCTGGGAGTTTGTTTTTAACTGGAAATGTGCTTTTGTAGTTTTGATTATCGGCGTCTTGGTGACAGTTGGTCATTTGAATCTCAGACCTCCACGGCTGACTGTCTTTCCCTTATCCCTGGTCAGGTTCTGGTTTCCGGGACCACCACCACCACGGTGCTGGAGCAGCTAGTCCCAAACACGGACTACAACGTGGGAGTGGTAGCCGTCTATGCCGACGGAGAAGGACCGCAGGCCGAAGACGCAGGAAAGACACGTAAGATCATGTGTTTACTATATAATTATATATTTATATATATTTAATTTGTTGCTTTGGTACGCTTCACGCCAGTAGGTGGGAATATTGACACACTTTTTTCTCTAATCACAATTTATATTAGGTACAGCAAACAAGATGCATCCACCGGGCAAGACATGCATTGTGATGTGTTCATATGAAGTGCAGGCATACCATTTTATAGGATTTCATTTTAATTCTTAGAAATTCGTCAAAGAAAGATGTTCACAAACCAAATTAAAGCTACATCTGTTTTGAATGCAGAACTGAATGTTTCACGAGTGTTCTCCGTTTTGAGGTTTTATACTATGAAAAACCATCACACGCTATCGATAATAGTACCAAAGCAAAACAACGAATACTGTAACCTAGCACATAGAGTTCATGTGGTGCCCACCTCTATATCGTCCCTCCCAGTTCCCCGCAGTGGCCCCAGAAACATCCGGGTGTACGACCCCACCACCAGCTCTCTCACTGTAACATGGGAACACGCCGAAGGTCCGGTGCAACAGTATAAAATCACCTACGCTCCCACTACTGGAGACCCCATAGAGGAACATGTAAGAACCCAAATCACATACACTCCCACTACTGGAGACCCCATAGAGGAACATGTAAGAACCCAAATCACCTACGATCCCACTACTGGAGACCCCATAGAGGAACATGTAAGAACCCAAATCACCTACGCTCCCACTACTGGAGACCCCATAGAGGAACATGTAAGAACCCAAATCACATACACTCCCACTACTGGAGACCCCATAGAGGAACATGTAAGAACCCAAATCACCTACGCTCCCACTACTGGAGACCCCATAGAGGAACATGTAAGAACCCACATCACCTACGCTCCCACTACTGGAGACCCCATAGAGGAACATGTAAGAACCCACATCACCTACGATCCCACTACTGGAGACCCCATAGAGGAACATGTAAGAACCCACATCACCTACGATCCCACTACTGGAGACCCCATAGAGGAACATGTAAGAACCCAAATCACATACACTCCCACTACTGGAGACCCCATAGAGGAACATGTAAGAACCCAAATCACATACACTCCCACTACTGGAGACCCCATAGAGGAACATGTAAGAACCCACATCACAAACACTCCCACTACTGGAGACCCCATAGAGGAACATGTAAGAACCCAAATCACCTACGCTCCCACTACTGGAGACCCCATAGAGGAACATGTAAGAACCCAAATCACATACACTCCCACTACTGGAGACCCCATAGAGGAACATGTAAGAACCAAAATCACCTACGCTCCCACTACTGGAGACCCCATAGAGGAACATGTAAGAACCCACATCACAAACACTCCCACCACCGGAGACCCCATAGAGGAACATGTAAGAACTAAGACCACATACACGCTTAACGTCGTTATAAAAGGCACACTTCGGACGGGTCAGGTTCTCTCTTCTGTTTCAATCTACCCTAATGAACGGTATTGCTGTGTAGGAATCCAATGTTCTGCCTTTGTTCCTGTCGGTCAGACTATGGTTCCTGGGAACCGAAATACGGCCATCCTGCCAAACCTGGACCCAGAAACTCCTTATAACATCAATGTTCAGGCTATCTACCAGGATGGACCAGGAGGAGATCTGGATGGAAACGGTCTCACAGGTTTGCACACGTTCTCACACGTTCTCACACGTTCTCACACGTTCTCCACAAACACATGGATATTTACAGATTCAAAACAGTCCAATTCTCACAGAGAGACTTTGTTCTGGGATATATTTTTGATATATATCTTCCTGAGAATCGTTCTGGCCATCAGTTGTTAAGACAAATCAAGTCGGTGTACGAAACACATTCAGAAAACAACTGCATGTCCAGACGTGACCGGCTGATGGGATCGTCTGAAGCATTCTGTATATGTAATACCTAAACAAACTAAAATGACAGGCATTTCTTTCAGTGCATAAAAACATGTATTTGAACGTGTATTTTAGAAATAACATTTAAAGAAATGTCAAACGTGTTTTGACTGCACTTTAAACGGGGGGAAATAATTAATAGCAGACGGCTCGTGTGTCGACTCTGCCACTGATGATTATTCTGCCGCTCGAAAACTCATAACTTGGCTTCGGCCCAGTCCGTCTGCGCGGATGCCAGAGACTTCCCATCTGGCCGTCCTCCAATCGGCGATCTGACAGGAGAGCCCCGCACGGAGTCACACGTCAAAGCGAAGATCACACGGCCGTGAAATGTGTTCTACAAATGTTTAAGTGTTTTCGACCCGCGTTGTGTGCTCCCTCCTGCAGTCGGCATGCTGGGACCCCAGAACCTCCGGGTGTCAGATGAGTGGTACACGCGCTTCAGAGTGTCCTGGGACCCCGCCCCCTCCAAAGTGGTCGGCTACAAGCTGACCTACAAGCCCCACGGTCAGATCTGCATACATTTACCCGACACTTGATAGCAATTAACAAATAAGTCCGTCATGAATTTGACGTGTTAAGTTGATCCTGGAGTGTCGCTGTCTTCGCTCGCAGGCACTAATCAGCACATGGAGATGTTTGTCGGAGACGTCACCACCTACCAGCTCCAGAGCCTGCAGCCCGGAAACACCTACGACGTCGGCGTGATCGCCCAGTACGACACCGGTCTGAGCGGTCCCCTGGATGGACAAGGAACCACCCGTAAGTGATCGATCGGCCCGCTCGCTTGATTCCTTTGTCTGATCGATTTGTCGGTTTCTTGGCTGATCGATCGACCGTTCTTGGATTTCACAGTATTCCTGAACGTCGACGACCTCACGACGTACAACGTGGGTTATGACTCCTTCTGCATAAGATGGAGCCCCCACAGGGCCGCTACGTCCTACAGACTCAAACTGAATCCCATTGACCGTAAGTGCTGAGACTCACCGTAAGTGCTGAGACTCACTGTTAGTTCTGAGAGTCACTGTTAGTACTGAGAGTCACTGTTGTTCTGATAGTCACTGTTGTTCTGAGAGTCACTGTTGGTACTAAGAGTCACTGTTGTTCTGAGACTCACTGTTAGTACTGAGAGTCACTGTTGTTCTGAGACTCACTGTTGTTCTGAGACTCACTGTTGTTCTGAGAATCACTGTTAGTACTGAGACTCACTGTTGTTCTGAGAATCACTGTTGTTCTGAGAATCACTGTTAGTACTGAGAGTCACTGTTGTTCTGAGACTCACTGTTGTTCTGAGACTCACTGTTGTTCTGAGAATCACTGTTAGTACTGAGACTCACTGTTGTTCTGAGAATCACTGTTGTTCTGAGAATCACTGTTAGTACTGAGAGTCACTGTTGTTCTGAGCGTCTCTGTTCTGAGACTCACTGTTGTTCTGAGACTCACTGTTGTTCTGAGACTCACTGTTGTTCTGAGAATCACTGTTAGTACTGAGAATCACTGTTAGTACTGAGACTCACTGTTGTTCTGAGAATCACTGTTAGTACTGAGAATCACTGTTAGTACTGAGACTCACTGTTGTTCTGAGAATCACTGTTAGTACTGAGACTCACTGTTGTTCTGAGAATCACTGTTGTTCTGAGAATCACTGTTAGTACTGAGAGTCACTGTTGTTCTGAGCGTCTCTGTTCTGAGACTCGCTGTTAGCGCTGAGACTCGCTGAGGCCGCTGTTGGCTCTGAGACTCGCTGTTAGTGCCAAAACTCACTGCTATTCCATTCAATCCATTTATGTTAACGTCATATTGTCATTGCCGAGGATAACAAGGATGACTTGGCCTGGGTTAACCCTCAGATGATTTGGCCTGGGTTAACCCTCAGATGACTTGGCCTGGGTTAACCCTCAGATGGGAGAGGACTACTGCAATACAGTGGCTGTTCGATCACCTTCATTCTGTTTGTTTCAATGCGATCTTTCATTCTAGTTGAATGCGTAGTGTGTTGTATCATCTGCTTAGTATTACTCTGTACACTCTCAGTAATGTAAAATGACTGCAGGAGAAAAATAAATTGGAAGACATTTTGGAATCTGGAAGTGTGTTAACAGTATGTTGGCCGTTATGTATGGACATTTAGTCAATTCCTGTTTGCCTGAAACGGTGTCTGTTGAATAACTCTAAGCATTGCATATGCTCACTGCTAGCTTAGTCTAAGTGCTACCGATGGGTGTAGTTAACGCGCCCCTCTCCCATAACCAGAACAATTATAATGAAGGACGTTCATATAGCACTTTCCCAGGTGCTCCAAAAGTTTTGGTCTGAATACAGAATCGTTCAGGGGGTTTGGGGACAAAACACCTCACGCACAATCGACGTGTTTAACTCTCCTCTGTCTTACAGCCTCTAAAAAGGGAGCACAAGAGACCACGGTTACTGGGTCCCAGAGCCAGTACTGCTGGAGCGGCCTGAGTCCCGACTCCCTTTACAACGCCACCGTGTTTACACAGACCCCCAACCTGGAGGGGCCCGGAGTCAGCGTGAGGGAGAGGACGCGTAAGGAACCCCACTCAACATCAGACCTGTTCTGTGTAGCCTGTCACCCTCTTGACCTCGTGACCCCACTCAACATCAGACCTGTTCCGTGTAGCCTGTCACCCTCTTGACCCTGTGACCCCACTCAACACCAGCCCTGTACCATGTAGCCTGTCGCCCTCTTGACCCCGTGACCCCACTCAACGTCAGCCCTGTACCGTGTAGCCTGTCACCTTCTTGACCCCACTCAACACCAGCCCAGTACCGTGTAGCCTCTCACCCTCTTGACCCCGTGACCCCACTCAACGTCAGCCCTGTACCATGTAGCCTGTCACCCTCTTGACCCCGTGACCCCACTCAACATCAGCCCTGTACCGTGTAGCCTGTCACCCTCTTGACCCCGTGACCCCACTCAACGTCAGCCCTGTACCATGTAGCCTGTCACCCTCTTGACCCCGTGACCCCACTCAACATCAGCCCTGTACCGTGTAGCCTGTCACCCTCTTGACCCCGTGACCCCACTCAACATCAGCCCTGTACCAAGTAGCCTGTCACCATATTGACCCCTTGACCCCACTCAACATCAGCCCTTTACCTTGTAGCCTGTCACCCTCTTGACCCCGGGACCCTACTAAACTTCAGCCCTGTACCGTGTAGCCTGTCACCATATTGACCCCGTGACCCCACTCAACACCAGCCCTGTACCGTGTAGCCTGTCGCCCTCTTGACCCCGTGACTCCACTCAACACCACCCCTGTACCGTGTAGCCTGTCACTTTCACTCTCTTTACCCTATGACCCCGCCCCCTCCACACTCAAGGCCACCCCCTCTAAACTCAAGGCTCCCATGGCGCGCTGCTAAAGTCTAAATGGTCTGAATGTTCGACGTCTGGTCTTTGTTACAGTTACCAAGCCCACGGAGGCCCCAACCGAGCCCCCGGCCCCGCCGCCTCCCCCCACCATCCCCCCCGCCAGTGACGGTAAGCCGTGGATAGGAGCTTAGCGCGTTGCGGTGGAATGTGTGGCTAACGCAGATGTGCAAGTCGCTGTCAGACTTACGGAGAGTACCTGACGTGTCCATTGAGTTGGCTGTGTGTGTGTGTGTGTGTGTTCCCCAGTGTGTCGAGGAGCCAAGGCTGACCTGGTGTTCCTGATTGACGGCTCCTGGAGTATCGGAGACGACAGCTTCAATAAAGTCTTACAGTTTGTGTTCAGTACGATCGGAGCCTTTGACGTCATCCACCCGAGTGGCATGCAGGTACGACTCCGGCAAATCTACCGACCAAAATCCCGTGCCGAAATTTCGAGAAAGCCGACGTCTCCGGCGATCACGTCTCCGTTCAGAGCATTCGTTATGTTCTCTCGTTCTGCATCTGCCTGTCTGTATCGTTCTCGCTCTTGTTCTCTTGGAACAGGTGTCTTTCGTGCAGTTCAGTGACAGTGCCAAGACAGAGTTCAAACTGAACACGTACCAAGACAAGGGAAAGGCTTTAGCCGCGCTGCAGCTAGTACGCTACATGGGAGGAAACACCAAAACAGGTGGAGCCACAGGCCACTCTCATACAGCAACTGTCAATTATCACCGGACCACATCATAAACACTGAGTCCAATCGTGCAGAGTTAACGAGCAGGTCTTATAAGTCCGCAGTTAACGGTTGCCGTTCTACCGCCTCTTGGTAAAGGTGCCGCTCTGAAACACGTTGGCGAGAAGGTGTTCACGTCGGACGGCGGCATGAGGAAGCACGTGCCCAAGGTCCTGGTGGTGGTCACCGACGGTCGCTCCCAAGACGAGGTGAAGAAGAGTGCGACCAGCCTGATACACTCCGGTAGGTGTTTAAACGCCGGGGTCGGCCCTGACGGAAGACGGTGCCCGGGAATTTCTTGTCAAGATCCGGTCGACCCTAGTTGTTTTCGTGTGGGTTTCTTTACGAACGACTGGACAGTGTCGTTGTGAGTTAGAACATTTCGGTCCTCCTCTCCCTCCAGGGTACAGTGTGTTCGTGGTCGGTGTGGCTGACGTGGACATGACGGAGTTGAGGAACATCGGCAGCAAGCCAAGCGAAAGACACGTGTTCGTTTTGGACGATTTCGACGGGTTCACCAAGATCCAGGACAACCTCATTACGTTCATCTGTGAAACGGCCACATCCAGTAAGACCCGCATACTTCACGGTGCCTCAACACACATAGTTAAACCTGAAGCTTTTCACAATTCATGGTGTTATACTTTCGTTTATCATTTCTCCCTTTGCAGCTTGTCCTTTGATCTACATCAACGGCTTCACTTCACCTGGTGGGTATTCTCAATAACTAAAATCTGAATGAACGAAAATGACACGACTGTGCCTGTATCTTGTGACTGAATCTTGTACCTGTATCTTGTGTATCTTGTGCCTGTATCTTGCACCTGTATCTTGTGATTGCGTATCGACCTGCTGTGTATTCTGGGTAATTCAGGCTTCAGGATGCTCGAGGGCTTTAACATCACAGACAAGTCATTTGCTGCCTTGAACGGTGTGTCCATGGAGCCTGGTTCCTTCAACAGCTTTATCGCCTACCGGATTCACAAGGATGCCTTCCTATCGGTGCCCACTAAGTGAGTGTTTGTGTGCATGTGTGCGTGTGTGTGTGTGTGCAGGCTGTTTCCGTTGCACATATCCTGCTCCTGAAGGGATTTGGGTCAGACTATTCCACTCCTTGAACGGTGCCGTCCTCCTCATAGTCATAGTGAGGGCCACCGAAATAGACCAGGCCCAGCTCTTTATTGGGCCCATTGAAAAGCCTTTGGGCCATTGCTGAGCTGCTTAAGAACTCCGTTGGTGCCTCTTGTGAAACGAATGAACAAAAGCACCCTAGTAACCTGCATAATGACTTGCATTTGTGTACGGGCGAGCCATTAACCTAATGTGCACAAACGGAAACACTTTGCGCAGTAATGTAGAAACGGAAAACACTTTCATTGTGTAAGTGATGTCTCAAGGCTGGCCGTGGTCTTCATGGAGTTCTAGTGTTTCACCATGATTATGATTGTCTTAAAACGAAACCTGCCGTGTTCCTCGTGGGTTTACGATTTTTCCGATGACCGACAACTTCGAAAGGGATTCGCGCAGCCGGCGTTCACATTCTCGCTGTGTCGCGTGAACGAGATTGACCGTTTTCGAGCGATGTCCGTTCCTTGTGTGGAATACCTCAGCCTTCACACCCGCGTTGTATGTTTCTTCTCGCCCCAGGGAGTTGCACCCGGCAGGTCTCCCTCCGTCGTACACCATCGTCCTGCTCTTCCGTCTCCTCCCCGACACCCCCAACGAGGCCTTTGACATCTGGCAGATTGCCAACAGCAACAACAACCCTGAAGTCGGTCTAACCGTCAACCGTGAGTCCCGATCGCGTTCAGCCGGTCGTCCGGGGGCGACTGTCCAATGACTGTCCGTGTCTCCGCCTTCATGCGTACAGAGAAATCACTATCCGGTCTGAATTGTCCTGTGATATTTCGTTGTTTCCCCGTTTCAGCTTCGAGCAAAACGATTACGTTCTATAACAAGGACACCAGAGGGGAGATCCAAAAAGCCACGTTCAAGGAGGAACAGGTTAAGAGGATTTTCCACGGCAGCTTCCACAAGGTAAACACTGACAGGGAACTAACGACTTCCTGCCCAAATGTATATCGCCTTTGGCTTCCGGTTGCTCTTTTGTGTTGAAATTTCAATGTCGAGACTGAAAACCCGGTTTAAACTACACAGCAACAGCCGAAAAACGTTTTTTAGTCGAGGCTGTGCAATTCTGTTGCGACGATCCTGATGAATGTGATGATTATAACGCAAATTGTATTTTTAAAAGTGGTCGATTCCCTGATTTGGTCGGTGAATTGCGTGTCGCGTTGGACACACGTGATGTACTCTGTTATTGTGTCAGTCAAAGTGAAGGCATGATGAGTGGATGTATGAGATTAATCGCTTGGCCCAACTCAAAGCAGAGATGAATCCCAGAGAACCTCAAGTCTTCTAGTATAAAGGGGTTTTGAACAATGAACACGAGGACTGAATGGTTTATCTACGTTGAAAGAAGGCAGCCAACTGTTTCCAATGGGCTTGAAGAATTTTTCAAACATCTGACGTTTTTGTGTTTTTACGAAAACAACATGACTCCGATTATGTGACGACGCCAGTTTATTCTTTGTCTGTCAGACACATTGTGAACTCCGTTCTCACATCTGATGTTCTTCTTGAGGTCACCGGTCTAATCGAAAAAACACCACGAGGTTACGAGGACTGGCTAACCCCTAGAACGTTGAGTTAATGTCCAAGTAGCACGGCTAATTACCACCTAATGTTATGAATGGGTCCCTGGATAGTTTTGTGTCAGAGCTATACCCAATGACATCGACCCTATGACAACACCAGAGCTGCGCTTCGATGCCGACCTTGTTAGTTTCTTTGCCCTTTTACTGTCGTGGTGCCGGCTCTCTCTAAATATTGTCTTGCTGGCTACTTTGTGGTTTGTAGTTACTGCTCTGTATGAAAAGGATTCTACCACAGTCTGCCTACCTGATTATTTGTTGGTCTGGTGCCTGTGTGTGTGTGTGTGTGTGTTTGTGTGTGTGTGTAGTAGTTAGCAACTTGGTGTGCTTGCGTGTGGTTGTGGGCAATAGGGTTTCCAAATCGTTCATCTACGTGTGGTTTGGACTAACCCTGTCCAAACCAACCCCGTGCTCTGAACTGATTTTGTTAAACGGCAGTGTGCATGAAACAGAGTGAAGACTATAAACTATATTCAAGTTTGGCGATGTCAGACTCTCCAGTAATGCAGCATGTGTGAAAGCTCTTAATGCTAGCGTTAGCTGACGCTAGCCCTATTGAAGCCACCAGGGATTCCCTCCCCTTGCTGCAGGGCTTTGGGGTTTAGACAGGCGTTTGACGAGGCAATGAACGTTTCACTACAAAAGAGGGGAACATTTTTCACCGTCCTATATATGTATCAGTAGGGGGTTTTGCATTTCGGCGATCAACTAGAAATATGAATGTTTTTAGTGGTTTTGGTTATAGCTGGATGTATTTACTGCTGCTTTTAGGTTCACAATACTTAGACAAACGCGCCTTTTACTCTGGGAGGAACCACAGTCTCTCCAACTTTCCGTTCGGGGATTGGGTGGATTGGTTGGTTACGGTTTTGCCAGTATTCGCGTTCACTAATTGAGACTGAGTGAGAAGAAATGAATCCAAGCCATCAAAAACCTTGGTCTTTGGTCTGTTTCGAGCTGGTACTTTGCCACAGTTCTGACTACACTCTTTGTACTCTATTATTACTGCGTTTCCTCTTCGTTTTCGTCCTGCATTCCATTAGTTGGCCACACAGATTGTTATGTCTCTGACAACAGAGCTAGACACTTGGAAACGAAATAGGGACCTAATACCCAAGGTTGTCCAAACTAGTTTTCAAAAGCCCAGATATGAATATTCCATGGTCCTTCAAAACATGACATTGTGCGTTGTTTGGCTGAAATGATAATACTGCAGTGGTACATGTGAATAGTTCATGCCAAAAGGTCTGGTCTGGTCTTGCCTGACATCTTTGGTTTTGGGTCTTGATACATTTTCTTTTGTCGGTGTGACCGTTGTCTCAGTCCTTTTTAACGTGCCATCTTTCATTTATTTGGGTTCATTGATTGTGTATCTACAGCTTCTTTTAACATAACCTCTTATATATACAGTACCGGTCGACGGTTCAAACACACCCAATTGGGTCAGTATATTTCGGTTGATTCAATTGAATGTTGGTTTCACACAACAACCTCACAACGAGATGGAGCACATTGACATATTTGTTATGACTGCTCTATTTTCCAGAAACCCAAATTACTTTCTGGTGAGTTAGTGTACAGTATATGCATGGATAATTTGCACGTCCGGCATATTATTCATCGTTATTTCGTATCATGATTTGGCCAAGCAAGGTTGGTGAGGTACATTAGCAAACTACTGTGTTCTGTTGCGAAGGGAGTCCACTGTCATTTTGTGATCGGTTGCCAAGTGTGGTTGGTGTCGCTCTGTAGGACGGTAACGCAGTCCCGGTTCCCTTTCTGACTGAAAGCTTGTCAGACGTCTCGGGATAAAAATACAACTGTGTAGGAACGTATAGACAGTGATGCACTTCTGGTGGTTTACCACAAACTTCATGCTTTCAAGATGTGGTGAGACGTTTGGGGGAAACAAATATTGATGAATAGCCCATAGACTGACATCTGTGTATTGTTTCACATATAGCCTTTAGCCCGCTGTCTCCTCCGGAATATTCCGGAACTTTCCTTTCACGAAATCTGCAGACTGGAACGTTCTTCTCTGATACAATGATCTATAATTAACTTTTTTAGAAGACTGAATGAAATAACATGTTAATGGTAGTGATTTAGTCAAATACAGTGTAAGCATCGCCTTTATGAATATCAAAGAAAGGCCAGGGGTTTGGGTTCCACATGGTTCCCAACTGTGCTCAACTGGGTACGGGACTCGGCCTTTCGTTTCAAAGGGCCAACATGCCTTTCTATTGGAGAGAGAGGCCCCCCCCTGTAAAAAGCGGTACTCTCAGTACTCTGTGCCAAGTTGTGATGTTTAAATGTGGTTATAGTTCATATTGAGAAGATTAGACTGGTCTTAAGTAATAACCATCTCCTCCTTCTCCTAAAGCTTCACATCACCATTTCACCTGAGAAGGTCAAACTGAACGTGGACTGCCAGGAAGTGGCGGAGAAACCCATAAAGGAGGCCAGCAACGTCTCCACGGATGGCTACGAGGTGCTAGGCAAGATGGCAAAGTCGGGAGGATCAAAGAGGGAATCGGCCACGGTGAGCGTGAACTTTTACAACTTTTCTAACGCAAAACGGTGCATTCCTCACCCGATGAGACGCAACATGCACAGTTTTCACACTCTACCCTTCACGTGTTAACACTTAATTAGCGGCTAACGACTCACAGTCGTTGCTGGAGGATGAAGGACGGCTGTTGTCTCTCTCGTGTTTTCTGTGTTCCATCTGTCTGTGGGGGACCGGCCAACCTCTGGAGCTACGTTTAGAGTCCTCAACGCTGGTGCTCAATGAAAGCCACGTGTAATTCTCATCTGGCTCTCTCCTCTCCTTTTTTCGCTCTCTCTCTCTCTTCTGATGTGCAGTTCCAGCTGCAGATGTTCGACATCGTCTGCAGCTTAAGCTGGACCAGCAGAGACAAATGCTGTGATCTCCCAGCCACGGTAAGTGTGGCGTCTCTGAAGGCCCCAAACCATATCATTTTGCAGTCATTATAGGTGAAGACTGTCTTCGTGTTCTGGCATGTATGTTTTCTAGAGTTTAAATGTCCTTCGGAATGTTCAAATTGTCTTAAGCCTTGGCTGATAAGGAGTTATGCGAATACAATTATTGCATAGCTTGGTCTGACTAGACCGTTGTATTTGTCTTACATTGCACTGGTCCCAGTAGAGATTTACCAGAACAACTGGTCCGATGATCAGATGATGACAGACGAAATTGACTATGATATATGTTTAGTAACAGATACATGTGCACTTAATGTCATGACAATAGCCAATTAATCTATAGCCAATTAATTTCGAGCCACTCAAGTGTTCTAGCACTCAACTAGAAAACATTTCTGTATGCACCATGTTTTTTGTTTACTTGTAAATAGTGACCGTCAAGGTGCCACTTTATGGCTTGCGTTGCCATAACCGTGGAACCATGTTTGATTACATTTTGTAATTTACATGTTAGAAGGACGACCTTAACGTAGCTAATTAGCTGCCTAACCATTTGGTATTTCAGTAGATTTCTCTAACATTTGTGTTGTTTTTCCTCTCCTCTTCTCCTTCCTTTCTCTCTTGTAGAGAGATGAGCTCAAGTGTCCAGCGCTTCCCCACGCTTGCACGTGTACACAGGACAGTATTGGCCCTCAAGGACCCCCCGGCCCCTCGGTAAAGTTTTCACGTTTCATTTTCTTCCCTCCACATTTTAGGGCAGTTTTTTGTCAACTTTCGTCTGTTGCTGCTCGGGAAAAGCTCTTTCCATCTCATCTCAATCTTAAATGATGATGATGATGATGTCACGTCTGTAGGTCCCCACTGCAGTTATGACATTGTTGTAGTGTTACAGACAGATGGTTCCCATCGCTATATAGATTTGACATGGGGACACTCCTCCTGGGTGAGTGTTGCCGTGGAAACCCGGGGAGCCCTGGGGCCAGATGAAGAGCGTGCGACGAGATGTGGGCTTCCACGCTCAGCGACGTGTCAAAAGATAAATGCTCATCGGAAAAAGAGGGAAAACATTGAAGTGGAATCTGGAATGTTTTTTTTCACTTTGCAACCTATCTAAGCCCCTGTGGGGATTATTGCTGGTTTGGGGTTTAGGTCTAGAGACAGCTCCTGTTTCGCGGATGCCTCTGACCCACTCTCTCCTTCTGTCTTGATTTTTCAAGGGTGGACCAGGCACCAAAGGACCCAGAGGAGATAGAGGAGACTCTGGCCCAGCTGTAAGTATCAGCATCAATCCATTTAGCGAGCGCCTGGATCCAGAGCTGCTCGCCAACAGTCGCTAGACATTATGTTGTCGTTTCTACGGTCTGACTCCGAATCTAACTGTGAATCAGGCCATTTCCCACTGAGCTAACCGGGCTACGGTCCAAAGACGTGTTCGTTTACCATGAAGCGCAGCGTAGCTCTATGCATTAGTGAACTGTACGGTTCTGGAGTAACTTTACTATTAGCATTCCCCGTCAAACAAAACAGATTATTCACATCTGAACTCGCTCATTGAACGCCTACTGTGTATTATTCGGAGACATTTGTACGGCGGTTTCTTTTCCTCCCTTTGATTGAAGGGTTGTATTTTTTCAGCGTTGCCGTGGACGGGTCTTCTGGGTAGTACGGGGGAGAGGGTTTAAAAGTAGCCCCCACTGTGTTTTATTGTTTCCTCCTGCTTCTCACCGCAGGGATCCATGGGCCCCCGTGGAGATCAAGGACTCCCAGGACCATCTGGGCCGCCGGGTCCACAAGGCCCTAATGGCTTGTCTCTGCCCGGAGAACCGGTAAGCCACATCCATACAGTGCACTTAGATTGGGCCAATGGCGTCGTAGGGATTTGTGTTAGCGTTCATAGAGTTCATCAGTGTATTAGGACAGTAGACAGACGACCACTTGCACTTCTGATTTACACACACGACCACTCATCAGAAGACCCTATTTTTTCCGCCCAGACTGTCTCCTTTAGTAGCGACATACGTTTCCCCTCGGTGACAGACTGGGAGACCTGTAAAAGCGGGCATATTTGTGGTGTCGAAGTTCCCTTTGTACCTCAGCTCTTTCTTTTCAGGGCCGGCAGGGACCAAAGGGAGACTCCGGAGACCAGGGCTTGCCTGGGCGGCAAGTGAGTACAGCTTTCTTTTTCATTAGATGCGGTTTAGAACAGGAAACCGGAGACGATCCACACAACGAGACAACGACACCGGGGCCACATGGTAGTGCTGAAATTAGATTCAGAGTGGGAGGTGGTCCATAGAGCCCCCAGAGTGGGCTACACACTCAATAAATCTGGCAATTGACACAAAGTAGACGGCCAACCGTGTAGTCAAGATATTATCTGGGACTAAATAGTCTTGGCAGTGGAGTGTTACTATAGTAACTGTACGTGTTTTGTCCTCCGAATGCTCCTACTGTTAACCCAACAGTCACGGACAAACATAGATTTTTACTTTTAGGAGGACATCCTTTACTTTTTCACATTAGAAGGATCTCAGTTGTAATGGATCCTTCACCATAACAAGTCTTCATCACAGATTAGTCCGTTGACGAGTCATCTACGAGCCTTGGATTCCCGTGTTAAAATGAGTTATCCTGGAATTGCCCAAATTCGCATGATTTAGTAGAGCATCTTTCATCCCGTCACTGACAGACGTTGGAATATGTAATCGACCCGGTGATAACAAGAATACTTGTGAATACAAATAATTTCATGGAAAATCCCATATCGCCCGAAGACGATTATAGCAGCCTTGGCTGTCAAAAGCTCCCGCTGTCAACATATGTACATTCAGACGGCCAAAACCAACATTCTCATGTGCCGGCATTCTGAGGTATCTGGGGTGTATCGTGTTCTCACTAAATCACACACATTATTACGGAGGAAAACGAGCCACCATCCTTTGTTATATTACGAAAAATGCCATGCTGGACCATTTGAGCCAGGCCTCATGTGTTTGTTATTGTTGCTAGTCATCCCAATAGGACTGAGTGTGCTGTTGTTTCTGTAGGGTCTGCCTGGTGCTGCTGGACCGATGGGTCCTGTTGGGCGAGCTGGAGTGAGGGTAAGAACCGTCTGTCTGCACCTCAACCCAGGGCTGTATACTGGCCCTGTAGAAGGACCATGAAACCAGACTACACATACTTAAAGCACGGTTGCATGTGTCCACTTACTTGACCGTCTGTGTTACTGTCTGTGTGACCCTCTTGGTGACCCTCCGTGTGACCCTCTGTGTGACCCTCTGTGTGACCCTCTGTGTGACACACTGTGTGAACCTCTGTGTGACCCTCTGTGTGACCCTCCGTGTGACCCTCTGTGTGACCCTCCGTGTGACTCTCTGTGTGACCCTCCGTGTGACCCTCTGTGTGACACACTGTGTGACCCTCTGTGTTACCCTCTGTGTGACCCTCTGTGTGACCCTCTGTGTTACCCTCTGTGTTACCCTCCGTGTGACCCTCTGTGTGACACACTGTGTGACCCTCTGTGTGACCCTCTGTGTGACCCTCTGTGTTACCCTCTGTGTTACCCTCTGTGTGACCCTCTGTGTTACCCTCTGTGTTACCCTCTGTGTTACCCTCCGTGTGACCCTCTGTGTGACCCTCTGTGTGACCCTCCGTGTGACCCTCTGTGTGACCCTCCGTGTGACTCTCTGTGTGACCCTCCGTGTGACCCTCTGTGTTACCCTCTGTGTTACCCTCCGTGTGACCCTCTGTGTGACCCTCTGTGTGACCCTCTGTGTGACCCTCTGTGTGACCCTCCGTGTGACCCTCTGTGTGACACACTGTGTGACCCTCTGTGTTGCCCTCCGTGTGACCCTCTGTGTGACACACTGTGTGACTCTCTGTGTGACCCTCTGTGTGACCCTTTAAGCTGATGAGTGCTCACCGTGTTTGATTGCATCTTAGTAATGTTGCCGCCCTTGTCAGATGATGTCTGACTCCGTTGGACTGGTGCTTTAAAACCCACTAAAAGGGTTGGTGACTGTGGAGATTACAGAGGTCTGGTTTATTTCACCCTATTATCTCCCATCTCTTGGAAGCACC